>LOJH01005610.1:0-23911 GCA_001685095.1 Ellobius talpinus | reverse complement strand
TTATTAACCAATGAAAGTAACACATAGACAGATGACCCTCCTACATCACACATACATGTACATGTACTATGTGTGTATGCCTTATGCCCACAGAGGATGGAAAACGGTATTGGAACTGGAATTACAGATGGTTGTGAGACACCATGTGAGTGTTAAGATTTGATGCTGAGCACTCTGTAAGAGCAGCCAGTGTTGCAGTTCTTTCCTGGTGAGGAATTATTTAGCTATGTATATACATTACTTCCTGTGCACAGTTTGACTGTTTCCATAAACAGATTTTGTAGTTTTCATTTAAAATAATACCTTTGCATGGGTTTATTTTATTGTCTATTTACTGTGTGATTCTCTGAGCTTGATTAGGGTAGTTTGTATGCACTTGGGCGAGGAGTTATTTACTGGAGCATAACAGCTAACCAGTGGCTACACCATTGAATAAAACAGCTCTCTTATAACTGTGGAAGTCAGATGACCACACTCCTCTTGTTAGCTTCCATGGCTTCCTACTCTGTATGGAAGGAAACTTAAATTCTGTGCAATGGCCTCCAACACCACCTTGGTAGCATATCACATCCCCTTTATTTTGCCTTTGATCTCTTTATTCTATAGTTGTTGAATGTCTTGTCCTTTCTTGGGTTTAACAGGCAAGTCCTTTGCCTTAGCAACCTTGAAATTTCAGGAGTTCCCTTCTGGGATTAGTCTTTGGGCTCAGATCCTTTCGAATCTTCACATTTTCAGTATGAGTTTCTCTAATCACACCGTTAAAAAAAAGTATCTAACCCAGTCCTTGTTCAACACAATAATCCTCCAATCCTTTTTTGTTTTGGTTTTCTCCATCATCTGTCATAGTGTTTAAAATGATCATTTAAGATTTTTAATATCTCTTCATTAAATTATAAATTTAACTTGGGCAATAACATTATCATCTGCTTACTGATTTATTCAGTGTTGAGAACAATGTCTGGCCATATCAGATAGATAAATATTTGTTTAATGAATGAGTGCCATGGCCTAGAATTCTGGCATTCTTTCCACGTCTTCTTTTGAATTCTCTGATAGAGAACAAGGTTTAGACCTGTTTCATTTGCAGTCTTTCTTTCTTTGAAGAATCTTCTGGCCACTTGAGTTTGTCACAAAGATCTGGAGGTAATACTTAGGTCTACTCTTTTATAATAAACCTTTTATAATAAACCCTTTCAACTTTTGGAATGATTTTGGACTTAAAGGAAAGTTCCAAGACAATACAGACAGTTGTAATCAATTATAAGTCAATAGCATAGATTTTTTTCAGGATAAAAACCAGATAAATAATTGAAATGTAAAAACCTATACATATACAATATATGTAATTTGATGAATTTGGTGATAATGATATAATGTAGGTCCATGGCATAGATTTGGTGACATTATATCATTAACCTTTCTGCCAGTCCTTTTAGTATTGCTATTATCATTTTGTAGCAAGAACAATTAATAAAGGTTCTATTGTCATACCAACATTTTAAGTGCATGCTATATTATTATAAGAAATATCTGTACTAGATCTTTAGGATTTGTTTCTCTTTATAATTGATATTCTGTGCAGTTTGACTAATCCTTTCTGGTTTCTCCTCTTTCCTGTTTTCAACAGCTAATTAGTTCATTCTCTGCTTCCGTGCATTGAACATTGTAGACTCTTTGTACACTCTATAAAAATAGGATTTATTCTTCTGTTTCTAACTTATTTCACTTTTCATAATGCTTTCCAGATTAATCCTTATTTTCTCAGACAGCAGGGTCTCCATCCATTTTTGAGACAAAACAATATTTCATGGATGTATATCACATTTTAAAATTCATCCTTTTATGAGCATCTAGGTTGTTGCTGTCTTAGCTATTGTGAATAATGATGCCACAAACATGGTAATACACTGGAGATCAAAGCCTTTGTTCTTTACTTTTCTTTCATGTCTTGTCTTTCCTTCTTTCTTACAATAATCTCACATATAAATGACATTCCAATCCATCCCCAGTGTTCTCACTGGATCTTCACATCCATCAGAAAGGAATGAGCCTAGTGATAGCTGGTCATTGCTTTGTGCCTGGAACTGTATCATGAATGTTCACCATATTTATTCATTTATGTTAACCCCAGGATGGAGAGATCTTTAATCCTGTTTTATAGATGTGGTCTAGTGAGTCAGTGACTGGCCACATTTCTGAGATCACATGGTCACTCAAACCTTAGCCTCTTTTTCTCCTCTTGTATCTCTTTCCTCTGTGCTCCTAAAGCCCCTTTTGTGTGGGCCTGGCTTCATTTAAGTCATGTTTGAAGCTTTTCTTCTTCCCTGGAGATTTTGGGCTTTGGTAAAGACAAGTGGTAGGTTCTTCATTTTGCCTCTTATTTGTCGGTGAGTGTGAGTCAATGCAGGGGTCAGAGAAACCAGACTTGGTTTAAAACTAAAAACACACACCACCACCACCAACAACAACAAAACTACTACCACCACCAAAACTATATAAGGTTTTAACTCATTTAGGAGAAAGTTATCCCAGAAAATCAGGGCATTACAGTTGTCAGAAGTGGGGTTATCTTTGACATTTGGCTTGATACCTGGAAAATGAGCACTGGGAATTTTATTGGGAAAAATGTTGGAAGTTGTTCATCTTAGGAAGGAAGGATTTCAGTTCTTTCAAGGCAGAATCTATGTGTGTTCTCTGAAACAGAAGAGAGGGGTTATTGGGAGGAAGTAGATTTGTCCTGAGCAAAAAAGTACACGCAATTTAAGGGGGGAAAAAGAAAGAAAAAAAGAAAAAAAAATAAACCGAGAGCTTTGATTTCACCCAAATTTTTCTCTGTTGGCCGAGTCCAGAATATGTCTTCATCTTAAAATAAGTCCAGTCCTGGGAGAACTCCTCAAAGTTTAAACATCTGAAAAGTCTCCAAAGTATCCCTGTTTGCTTGGGAAGCTGCCAAGGGGGACCTCATCTTTCCTACTGCAACCACATGCAACTCCTTGCATGTTCCTCTTCACAGAGTTGAATGGTGGTAGAAACTCTCTTGTGGGGTGTACAGCCGCACACTATCTTGTTGGCACTAAGGCGTTCTGGGGCAGAAAGCCAAAGTCCTGTGCCTTTCCTTGCACAGGCTTTCATCTTTCCTCCCTGCGCGCTCTCTTCTCAGCCAGCTTCTGCCTGGACTGGACGTTCTTTTCTGAGCAGGCTGTGTGTGTTCTGCTTCTGTGGGGGAAGGGATTTTTGTTTTGGTTTTCCATCTGAGCAAGCTGGTTTTAGAGCTTTCAGGATACACTCAGGCAAACAAATGAAATGTTCCACTGCCCCAAAGAAGACGCTTGGAAAGTCTGTAAGAGCCAGCGTAGCTGAAGAATGCTGTCCGGGCCGAAGCCAGCCCCTCGGTGAGCAGGAAGGTTTGTAGCGGGACCACGGAGTATTGGTGCAGTATTCTTAGGGATTCATTTGTCATCTTAATTTGGGAAATGATCGCTCTGATTTGTGGGAGGTAGACAACATTGTGGGTGTTGTTATAGGAAAGCAGCAATGGGGAAAGGAAGAAGGGTGTGGTTGCACATTCCTTTAATCCCAGCACTTACAAGGCAGAGACAGGCATATTTCTGTGAGTTCAAGACCAGCCTGATCTTCAAAGCGAGTTCCAAGATAGCCAGAGCTGTCATACAGAGAAACCCCGTCTCAAAAGTCAAACAAAACAACAACAAAAACAGCAACAAAACAAAACAGAAGGAAGTGCTGGAAGGAATCAGGAGAAGGGGAAATCAACCAAGAGAAAGAAACAGGGAGGGAAGGGCATTCATTCGCTTTAGGCCTAGAAATACTTGGATGACAAGTGTCATCCTTGTCCTCCTGTTGGGTGACCTTGGTGATGCCATTTCACCTCTCTGAGTCTCACTTGCTTTGCCTGACAGGCAGGAGTCACACCATCTCTAAGAGAGTTTTGTGAAGACCCAGTGCAGACGGAGCATAGTTCTTTCCTTTCTTCATACTTCCACCCTACGCCAATGGCTATGCGTCCTCTGGGTGTAACCGGGTGGGTTTTCCTTTCCCTCCCACTTTTCTCATCAAGTTAGCTCATTCTGTCTTCATTCCTTCCCTCTGAAGCCATCTTTTCAGGGTGAGATGTGAACTGGTTGTATTAAAGTTAAATCCTGAGGGCATCAGAGCATTGGAAGTTACGCATCATCGTCACCAAGTAGAGAATCATGATGTTTCTGTCAACACTGAACTACATGTATGGTGGCGGCTGTGTGCTATAGAGCCTAGGTGTGGAGTGGGTTCTGTCTTCAAGGTTTCTATAAGGATGGTCTGTGACATTTTACAACAAAAACATTTACAGATGCTAGTTCTTAGGATGTAATGGCCGTTACTAAGTGATGCATGGCTATATTTATACTATATTAACAGTTTAAAACTTACATGTGTTTCTTTGCTCTGTGGTGCGTGTGTGTGCATGTGTAGGTCAGAGGACAACTTTCAGGAGTCATTTGGGTTCCAGGGCTCAAACATGGTCCCTTAGGCTTCAAAGGCAGATCCTTTCCCCCCTAAGCCATCTTGCCACCTGCAAACTGTGCTTTAATGTCTAAGAAATACTTCCAAACAAACCTCTCTGTTTCACCTCTTAAAATATTCTCTGAAGTGGTTTTTAGTCTCTCTTGCTATTCCATTTTACAAGTGAGGACTTTGAAGCTCTGAAAAGTTGCGGGACTTGGCCAAGGTCACACAGTTGGACATCCTGGGTTAAGCTGGGCTCCACTCTGGCAGCTAATGGTGAAACACTAGCTAATTTGGGGTACTGCTCCTCCCTTTTTCGGCTCTGTCATCTCCCTCGCCACGGCTTCCCTTGGTCTCTAGTACTTCAGGGTCTCCCGCTGGCTCTTTTCTTGAGTTCTCATAGACATACCTTCTGTGCAGCTGCTTGGTGTCAGCCACTTTTTCTCTCCCCAGGTTTAGTTTATTTTCGTTAATCGCCTGCCCCACAAATAGAACTATTGTGAAGGTGCCTCCCTGTTAC
Source organism: Ellobius talpinus (assembly GCA_001685095.1). Lineage (NCBI taxonomy): Eukaryota > Metazoa > Chordata > Mammalia > Rodentia > Cricetidae > Ellobius > Ellobius talpinus. Next base: position 18,891 of record LOJH01005610.1, on the reverse strand, counting down.
CATGGCTACTGATGCCTGCCATTACAGGAGCTCATTTTGAAGGTAGCCTCCTTGTGCCGGCAGTCACTGGGGCTGCTGCTCACCACTGTCTTTGCCTAGGCCATGGTGAGTGTGCTCACAGAGCTCCGTGGTGAGACCACAAATGTAGAGACCCCCTCTCACAGATTGGTGCCTCCCTTTCAGGCCTCAAAGCAATAGTGCTGCTTCCACCTGCACCCCAGTACCCTCATGTTACTGGGAGTCTCTTGAAAAGACAGGGAGGTCTCATCGCTGAGATATATCTGGGTAGTAGGTAACAAACAGACCTGGGGATTAGCTGCTGACTCCATGCAGAGACGGTGAATGGGTGTGATTTCTCATCTCCCAGAGGTGTCCCTAGTTCCTCAGACAAATAAGTGACTTGCTGATGGTCCTCTTTTGATTTCAGATGTATCCAATAGATCTTCTGATGACTGTAGCTTAGGTCCACACAGGGACCTTTGCCACCGACAGTCTATGACATAGCATGATCGCTATCCTATGACATTGATTTCAAAGGTTGGCAATAGTTCTGATGCAATTTGTGGAAATAACATGGAATTATCAACTGTTTATTGTAATGAGACAGAATGAAGACAATAGCCATTGACTAAAACCATGGAGAGAAAAAGAGCTGGATTTCTGCCAGGTCCTTAACAGCAGGAGGATGCTAACACCAAAAGGAGGGCAGGAGAAACATGATACTCAAATAAAAGATCAGTTTTTAATTGAATCAGATTTGTCACAAACACATAGATTGCTCTCCTTTTCCCATTTTGCTACTGCTTTGGCAGTATTCTCTTGCCTCATTTGCTCTCTCAGTAGTACTATGAGGTAAGGGCTACCACCACCCCTACTTTATAAATGTAGAAAGCCAGGACCAGAAAGAGCGGGCATCATGCCAAAAGTCACAGAGATAATAAGAGAACAAGCTAGGACTTCAATACAAGCCCTCCAGTGGCAAACATGCCTTCACTTGGTTGTTTAAGCAGTAGAATATGATGGTATACTTAACCAAAATGAAGTTCCCTCATCTATTTAGATTTTTAAAGAGCATTTGAACCCTTTAAAATAGGTCATTGCTTGTCAGCTTTCTCCAGTTGTTATTGTGGAGACATGTTTGTTAATAAACATGCACATGCAGTGTTAAAGTTTATCAATTCTGTATAATCAGTATTATAATCTCTGTGTAAATCCCCTTATTTCTATAATCCCCAAAGAATCTCTTACAGAAAGATTGTAGTCTGTTGCTGTACTTCTGAACGCTGTAAATATCCAGTCTTATGTGTCTGCTCACAGAACACAAAAGCACAGACTCAAGAACATTTCTAGATTTCAGTTTGCTTGTCATTTCCTTTTCTCAACTTCCCCTCATTCCTTCTGTATCTTTGCTTTTCCTTGACAAATCAGAAACATCTCCAGGTAAAATATGTTTGCTGATCAGGCTCAAGACTTATGTCAAGAAGGATGATTTAATTCAGACCACACCAACCACCAAAATGGATAATATGGTTGTTTCTTGGTGGAACAAGGCTAGAGGGATAGAAGAAATTATTGGGAGGACCCAGGCATGCGTAGATTCAATATCCAGTACTTCTACTTTGTGTTGATTACTCTAGAGATCAGTGCCCCATGGTTGCTTGTCAATTTTATAGGGAATTAATTTGAATAAAATATGTGAACTGTGGTGGACACATAATGTGTATATTGATGTGGGATTCTCCTCTGTATGCTGTGAATACCATTGGTTAATAAAGAAACTGGCTTGACCTGATAGGGTAGAACAGAGCTAGGTGGGGAAAACTAAACTGAATGCTGGGATAAAGGAGGCGGAGTCAGGGAGAAGCCATGTAGCCTGCTGGAGACAGATGCTGGAACCTTGCTGGTAGGACATGAACCTTGTGGTAAAATATAAAATACTAGAAATGGGTTAATACTAGATGTAAGAGCTAGCTANGACCTGATAGGGTAGAACAGAGCTAGGTGGGGAAAACTAAACTGAATGCTGGGATAAAGGAGGCGGAGTCAGGGAGAAGCCATGTAGCCTGCTGGAGACAGATGCTGGAACCTTGCTGGTAGGACATGAACCTTGTGGTAAAATATAAAATACTAGAAATGGGTTAATACTAGATGTAAGAGCTAGCTAGCAATACACTTAAGTGATTGGCCAAGCAGTGATTTAAATGATAGTTTCTGTGTGATTATTTTGGGAGTCTGGGTGGCTGGGAAAACAAACAAGTGGCTTCTTACTACAGTAAATTTTAATACACCTTTTAAATGTGTATACTTTCTGTTAACACATGGTCTTTACATTTTTTCTAGAATGTCATGGAAAGTGGTATGGTCTAGAGAATACTTACTTTGTACATGAAGAAAATTTGCTAAAGCATAGGCTACAGATGTAATAAGTAGCCAGAAATTGGGGTATTCAGGAGGTCATGGTGGCACATAGCTACAATTTTAACACTTTGGAGACTAAGACAGGAGGACTGTTATGAGTTTAAGACAAGCCTGCATTACATTGTGATTACCTGTCCAGAACTACATAGCAAGGACCCTGTCAAAACTGCGCTAAACTGACAAGTCTTCGTCTCATCCTTCTGAAATCCAAGGTCTTTATTGGAGCCCGTTTCTACTAAAACAATTTCAAAGGACTTATACTGGTCACACTGTGTTACTTGAATTGTTTGCTTGAGTTCTGGGGCAACAGAAGTTGCCTTTAAAGTTGATGCCTATGATTCTTAATACTGGTTATAATTGTAATAGGATCTCATATTAATTTAAACAACACACTGTGGGCATGTCTGTGAGGGATTATCTAGATTGGGTTAACAAAAGTGGAAAGATTCACCTTAAGTATGGGTGGCACCATGCCGTGGGCCATAGCACAAACCCATTTCTCTTTCTCTGCAACCTGACTGAATGTGATGTGACCTGCCACCTCAAGTTTCTGCCACCATGGATTCACCAATGAGGCTCTGTGTCCTGGAACTGTTAGCCAAAAAACAAAACAACAGAGCAAAACAAACAAACAAACAAACCCAACCCTTATTTTTGTCAGGTTGGACTTTTCAGGGTATCTTATTATATTTGCAAGAAAAATAGCCAATACAATGGCTGGAAAAATGATCTTCTTTTGGGTAATTCACACGTTTAGTTTTAGTTAGTGAAAATAAGGAGAGTTTGAGATCTAGAAATGATTTAAGGGCACAAAATAGAGTATTTAAGAATATAAAATAAATTACGTGAGTTCTATGGTTTATGGGAACTATTTTTCAACTTATAATCTCTGTTAGGACCAGCGGTAATCATAACACAAACTTTGATGCTCTGCCTACCAGTAATTTATTCTATAAGACAAATCCTTGCAGGGAAAGATGTCTTTTTGAAGCCCTCTGGTTTTCCAGGTATGATTTGGGTTCAGAGATGATTCCCTGTACTGTTTTTATTCTTTGCAAAGATGTTTTTCATGATTACAGAGGAGTTTCTGAAAACTTTGGATATGCTTTGCTTCTGGAGAAATCTCTCTTGGGACTTTGAGGAATGAAAAATGAAATGGATACAAGTATGGGAGGGGCAGAGAGGAATGACATCATCATTTCCTTTTTCAGAACAGCAGCTAAAGTACAATAAGATGTTAAGGGTAGAATTTTTTTTTCCGAGTTTGGTAAAGTTCAGTAACTTTTCAGAAGAGTAATTTACTTGAGATGGATGGGTGGAGAGATTCCTTTTGGGACTGATTGGTAATTTGTCATCCCCAAATCTTAATTTATAATTTTTTTTCTTTCAAGAGAGGTTTGGGATGCAAGTCCTTTGGAGGAGCTTAGGGCATCTCAGAATGTAGATTCCCTGGTATTTGAGAGGATAACATTATACAGGACTCCATTGACTAAGCTGTCATTGTTTCAAAAATATTTATTGTGCCAAACTGTTTCAGGCATGACTCTAGGAGCTGATATAAGGTGGGGAAGGAGGAAGGAGCCATGTATATGATCCCTACTACCTCTGACCTTATACTCTGTGGAGAACAGATCACGGGCACATAGATATAGAGAGTGGATTTTTGTTGAGGATTCTGAGGGAAAGTAGAGTCAGAAGAGGGAAGGGAAAGATCCAGACGTTCTGTTTTGTATTTTTGCTGTTAGTGTGTTCACCCCTCAGTAAGACCAGGTTCTCATGTGATAGCTATGTTTCCAGAAACATGTTTAGACAAAGTCCCGACTTCCTGTTTTTATTCCTGCCTCCAGCCTATGCATTTATGCACTCATTCATTCAGCACACATTTCTCCAGCACCGAATCACTTTCTGACCTGTAAACGGCAGAAGTATCACAGAATGGATGATGGGTGTGGTTCCTAGCTTCATGGCTGCTCTCGGTTGGTGGGCCATGGAGATTAGTTGCCAGCCAGTTAAATGGCAGTATTATTTGGGGGCTCTGAGAGGGACAATACTAGGTGGTGGAAAGTGAACAACATTGGGGATGGTCTTTAGAAAACTTGAGATGAAGGGAAAGCAGGAGACTGACAAACAGTGCAGAACACTAGGCACAAATGGTGTTAGATCAAGAAGATGTTAATGTTGTACAGAAAAAAGGTTAAACACAATAGAGTGAAGATGGGAATGGAGAGACACAGAGGAGCAGAGCATAGGTGTGGGAGGCAGAGACAACTTGATGCAGGACTTCGAAGGTCCTGTTAATTAACTGGCAATTATTTAGCAGCTGGTACCTAGGCATTTTCTCCTGGTTTGACCTTCCTGTCCTTTCTGGGTTTTCTTTTCTTTTCCTTCTGAGAATGTCACTTGATTGATTGATTATGCTTCAATCTGTAGAATTCATCTCTCCCATCCACTTAGTTTTCTGGGACTTTTGAATGGGCCTGGCCAACTCTGTTGAAAAACAGTTGGCTGATAAGGACCTGTGAGCAAAAACCTTAAAATTAATTATCCATAGGCTAACAAGGTGGTCTAGACTCCTTTGGTGAGGTGAATGTACAGAGCTTCAGAAAAGGTGAAGAGCTGCAGGCCATTGTCTTGAAGAAAAACACTTTATGAAGTCAGAACTTCCAATGACAGCTGCCCAGGACTGCGTGCCTGGACATTCTTGCCTTCTGAAGATCGAGTTTCTGAGACATTGATGCAGCTCAAAGGATAAGAACTCAAGGACAAGTTCCCTTCCACAGAGCTGTAGCCAAAACTTTGCTTAGGGCCACAGCCCTTATCAGAATGATTGGAGCTAAATGTTCTAATAGTAATATATTCATTATTTGGGGAAGGGAAAAGGGAGCATGTATTTTATATTGGGACACTAGCAGCGGGTTTGGGGTAGCACTCAAAAATCCTATTAATATTTCCAAAGCAAAATGTTTCATTATCAATTATCTAGATAATCAGAGACATAATGTTTCTAGTGAGTTAAGTTCAGGCTTTACCCCCAGATCAGGCAAGTTCACAGCAGGTTTGGCTGTCAGATGTCACATAAAAAAAGCCCGAATTCCAGAGTCTTGGGATTTCAGAACTGCAGATGAAGGACAGTGGGCATGTAGCATATCATTTCGTTAGGCCCAAGGGAGGATGTTATTCATCAGAGAGATTGAAGAATTCTAGAAATATCTTAACCAAGGTTTTAGTTGGAGACCTACTAAATCAGATTGTGGGGTTCTTATAGACCAGGAAAAGAGACTTTTAACAAGATCCTTAGCTGATTCTGATTCACATTAAAATTTAAGAACCTGTGCTTCAGAAGAAATTTCCCAAGGAGATTATGAAATTCCCATTTCTGTAATTTAAAAATATGTTGATTTTTTTAGACTTCTATGCATAGATAAGTATACAAATTGTGTGTCAAACAGGCTCCCACTGGAGCCAGGATGGAAAGTGTCTATTTACTTTTCAATTATGGTAACAAAGCATTATGACTGATGCAACTTATAGAAGAACTTACTGGGGCTTACAGTTTCCAAGGCTGAGTCCATGACCACGATGGCAGGGAGTATGGCGGCTGGCAGGCAGGCATGGTGCTCGAGCAATGCTGAGAACTTATATCTTGAGACAACAACCATGAGGCCAAGAGAGAAGTAACTGGGAGTGGCATGGGCTTTTGAAACCTCAGGGCTCATCCCCTAGTGATGCACTTCCTCTGAAAATGCCATATCTCCTAATTCTTCCCAAGCGGTTCCACTGACTGGGGACCAAGCATTCAAGTACATGAGTATATGGGGACCATTCTCTTTCAAATTACCACAGAGAGCTTTTAGGGTTTCCCTGTCTTCTGAAGTAAAATGTCTGCCTGCCTGTAAGTCCTGCAGGTGATAGTGTTGTGTATCCTTGAACTTGGACGCCATGGACTCCACCTCAGGTTCACCCAGCATGAGTGGTTGAATCTTGCTTCCAAAGAGCTATTTTCACAAAGAGCAAGCAACTGCCTATGCTATTGCCAGCCCATAAAAGCCCCAATATTTTTACTAATACTTTGAGAGTATTGTATCTATACATACAGTGTTGTGCTAGAACTTTTAATTTAACTGAGTTTAGCTCACCACCAATACTACTTCAGAGCTCCCTTCAGAGACCTGTGGGTGTTAAATTAGCATTATATTCTGACTTTTGGGGCAAAGGGAACTTAAGCACAGAGACAGAAGATCTCAAAAAATTGAGATGTATTTTAGAATGCTGTAAGATGTGAAACTGGTCATGTCTATAAACAAGGTATTGGTTAGGAGTGGGGTGAATAGACAAAGGTTTTAAGGTCCAAACAACCAGACTTAATTCTTTGTTATTCTAGATATTCACTTCTAGATGTTAGTTCTGCCCTTATCTGATTTATCTTAGGCATGTTTACTAACCTTCTATGAGTCAGTTTTCCCACACACGATAATGGAACTAATATCTACTTCCAGGGTGCTGCCATGTGGGTTCCTTTCCTGCTGTCTGTGGGATCACTTAGAACAATAAACATCGTTTTCTTTACTTTCTGCTTCACAGTGCTTGGATATTCTGTATTTCTGCGGTGTTGCTCTGTCTCATGATACCACACCCATGGCAAGTCTCTCACACAGGACTGTGCATGCCAATAAAATATGAATCTCATCATTTTCTTTTCTTCTGGTGTGCAGGCAAACATGCAGACAGAATGTTGAATACATAACAAATAACTAAATCTTAAAAAAGAAAAAAAATTGACCAACTCTGTCCTGAAAATCAAATTTGACCCACAACCTATAAATAAAATTGTATTAATGTATAGTTACACTCAGTGTCTGCTTTTGCATATCAGTGCAGAATTAAATAGTTGTGACATAAATCCCACAGAGACAAAAATGTTAAATGTTTACTGTCCGGCCCTTTGTAGGAGGCTCTTTTGTCTCACTTTTTTTTTCTCCTCCAATTTCTTCTTTGACAATGCTTTAAAATAGAAAAATCAAGTTTTAGTTTGTGAGTCATAAAAGAATAAACTAAAGGTTAGATTGACTATTGGAGCATAGGTTGGTAAGCCCCAGCTTTGGCCATCAGCAGAGTAAGACACCAAGTCTTGATTTGCAGCATTTGTTAATTTCTATGATGTCAATACTAGCACCATAGTTGACTTCAAGCTACCAACGTGATATTGTTTAACTTAGCATTAGAAGAGAAGCATGATAACATACTCTTCTGTACTATCTTTGCTTTGAAGAACAATAGATGCCAAACACCACGGGAGCACAAACCATAGTAAAATATAATAAGATAATAAAGAGGAATGTGTTTTAACAGTTTGCTACTTGATGTGGGATTCCCCTCTGTATGTTGTGAATATGTTTTACTACCATTGGTTAAAAAAAAGCTGCTTCAACCTATAGCAGGGCAGAATATGGCCAGACTTGAAGAAATATATATATGGAGAAAGTAGGTGGAGTCAAAGAGAAACCATGTAGCTGCCTCAGGAGACAGATGCTGGATGGAACCTTACTGGTAAGCCACAACCACATGGCAACACACAGATTAATAGAAATAGTTTAATTTAAGATATAAAAGATAGCTAGAAATATGCATAAGCTAATAGGCCAAGCTGTGTTGCAATTAATATAGTTTCTGTGCAATTATTTTGGGACTGGGCAGATGGGAACAAATAAACAGCCTCTGCCAACAGCTACTTTTGTGTTTAAGGTAACTCTTTCTAATAAGATGTATATGGAATTGAATTTTTAATAATACCTACTATTAACTACTGACTTGCAAAATTCCCAAAAGTGTATTAATGCTCTTGAAAGGTAATAAAAGCAAGTCTAGTACATTTCTGGCTCTGAATAATCTTCATCAGGGGTCTGGGTCATCCTGAGTACTGCCAGGGAGCACAGGGTACTCTGGTTTTTCATCTCAGTTTTTGGTTCCATAGCTTCATCTAGTTGATGTCCCATTGATGCTAAGGCAGACTGGTCCATGTTGCAATTTCCTTCCAAGATCTGGACTGGATTATCAGAGGTGAAGGTGAGGGTAGAACCCAGGGAAGGAGCCACAAAGAGGGTAGAACTGCTCTTTCCCACTGGACACGCTGGTCCTACCTGCTCAAGTCATTGTCCTGATGATCTGGTTCTCATGCTTGGACCGAGTGCCATGAGTAGAGATGCACGGAGAAGAAATGTATTATGTTGATTTGCTCAACCTCATTTATTGCTGGCTATCCATCAGTGACTGGACATTTGGCTTCTGTACTTAGGAATCTTATCCTCATCTCTAATGGCAATGTAGTAGTGCCCTGTTATTTCAATATTACACTTCCAGGGGAGAGTAGGGAAGAATCAGAGCAGGCTGATGTAGTCATTATCCTGAGCCGACAACAGGGCAGAGCCACCATCATGCCAAGCCTCTCACGCCGAGCTTGTTAATGGGTGTCATTTTGTTAGTCTTGCAGTCAGGAATCTTTAGGTCATTCACACTGTGAGAGGTGAGGAGGAAAAGCTAATTGAACAAGGTTGTCACCTTCCTGAAAGCCTAGTCAAAGGCTTGCTGCTAGCTGAAGGATTGCAAATAAAAGGGAGGGGCTTTTGCTAAAGCCTTTTTCTCCTCTCTCCATTTCTTTCCTTTTCCTCATTCAATAGGGACTTCTAGAAATATCTAAGGCACGGAGAAGGAAAGATACAGAGAGAAAAGCTACATTTCTTCTCTCTTTCCTCTTTGAAAATGCACATGAAGGATGTGGGGCTTGTGTGGAGTGGATGTAGAGTTTTGCAGCTCAGTGACATTACCAAGGGGAATCCAGGGCCAGAGGTGTGCAGGTGGGGCTGTCAATCAGAGGCAACATCAAGGGCTCTTACAAAAAACAAAAGGGAAGAAAATGGATGTTTAATCAATAAAGTTGCTCTCTGCTTAACCTTTTGTGTTTTAAGGAACATTCACCGGAACCCAGCAACAGAGTCCGATCTTTAGCACATAAAAGATACTTAGAAAGGTGAAGCCTTGGAGAGCACCTGGAAAGTGAAGATGGGACAGAGGGTCAAGAAAGGGAAAGAAAGAGCCTTGGACGAGAAGGAGGTCAAATGCATATTGAATGGCTGGAGGCTTTCTGAGGGCTGCTTGAGAGACAGATGAGAGAGCCAAGAATTAAGCCTGCATGGGTGTGGGGTCCCCAGTGAGTCTTAGTTGTCTGCAGTCTGCCTTTGCTTACTTGTAGAGGTAGCCAGAGCATCCCCCGCTTCAGTTAAAAAGGAGAGTGAAAGAAGCGGCCAGTTGGCTCTCCTTATTGAGACCTCTGTTCTCACAGCACACGTTCTCCCTATGGCCACTCTGAGCTAAGATGCACAGTTCAGAAAGCTAGGAGGGCAGCCATCAGCAATGTTAGAGAAAACATCCAGGCATAGTCTTTGGCCTCTTGGCAACACACAAGGTAGGCTTCTCCTAATCCTGTTGGTGCTGTTAGCCTTCCCCACACTCGGATCCATCTTCCCTTCCCAATTTGAGACAAAATTTGAAAATGTAAAAATTGTGGAAAATCAGAAAGAAAAAACAACTTGCTTGTCCCCCTCTACATTCTTAGCTCCGCCCTCTTCGTGTCTTTCCCAGCTTTGTTTTCTTTATTTCGTGTCATACGTTAGAAACTGTTTTAGCAGCTATAAAGGTAAGTATTAGTGACCTGCAACCTCAATTTGGAAGGAAGACACATAGGAAAATGACAATGTCATTTTGTTCCAGTATATGCATACATCTTATGTTTATTTTTATAATAATTTAAATATTTTGTTTAAGAAACATGCACAAGCAGGACAAAATTCGAACCAAATTTCAAACCATTTCATAACCAAATGCAAAATGACATACATATAGGTCTCTCCCTTTCCTCTGTTCTTTCACTATTCAATTTCGATCCCAGAGCCAACCTCTGATAAACATTTCTTATGTCCCCTTTTTTTCTGACTCCCTACATGCACATGCATAGGTTTACAAGCATGTACACACTTAAATACACATTTACACAATGCATAAGAGCTTGCCACAGTTCTCATTTTGCAGGTTTATATTTTATTTTGTATAGTAGGAGAACATTTGTGAGTGGGTAAGAACTGCCTACCTTTCATTGGCTGCCCGGTAGCATAGTATTTAATTGTGCATATATTAAAACCTGTAAATTTAAAAACCGCGTGTGTTTAAATATATGCTTGACTGTGTAAACTTTCTGGTGCAAACTACTGAGTTATATAATCATACCAGTGACTTCACAGGCCATCATCAGCCCTGCTCCTTGGGCTGTCCTTTCTTTACACTCACTGTAGTTTTCTTAAAACTCGATCTGTGTTTCTTTGTACCCCTTAGTTTTGTTGCTTCTAAATAATGCTTAGCATATGATAATCTGCCCTCTACACATTTTCCTCAGCTGCTCCTTCAGTGACTGACAGCTAGATTGCTTCCAACAGTTGCTATTACAAACTGCTCAACGAACTATTCTTGAGTATGTTTCCTTACTGATTTGTGAGACAGATAGAAAGCCAGGAACGGAATTGCTGGGCACGGATTATATATGCCCATCCAATCAAAGTACCGCCAGATTGCACACCAGAGTGGTTGTGTTTGCGCATGTTTCCAGATGCATTGGCGGTGTCTTGGATCACCACGTCTGTCCCACCGCTGGGTTCAAGCCTGCTTTCTATGTTTGCTTAATCTGATTAACATGCAGACATGTTTTCTTGCTAATTTAACTTGCATGTTTGTAAGTATAAATTTGTTTTGGCAATTATTTTTATAAACTTCCATGTTTGCTGCACTTCTTCTGTTGTTGCTAATTCCTATCTTGGTCTCATTTTCTTAGATTGCCCGTTCTTTCATTATTGATCTTGAAAATCTTAAATAGCTGACCTATACATTTTAGATAATTTCTCATTGTCTTTAGATAATAAAATATTTTCTCCTAACTGTGATCTGTCTGGTACATTGTCAAGGATATCTACAATTTTTTGTAATAAAGTATTTTTTCCTGTCTTATGAATCAAACTCCCAAAATTGGTTTTAAATTCTTTCTCCACCCTTGGTGTTCTATATTTCCAAGTACTAAGTTCTGACTTTCCTTATCACATCTAATTCATTTGTAACCACTATTTTGCATTGCATATAGTAGGTACCCATTTTATGTACTGCTTTAAATATTAGAATAATTATTTCTTTTGCTTTATTAGTCTATTCTTGCTGACATAACAAGATATGTCATGTTGTACTCCCCTCCAACTTTCTTTATAAAAGAACTAAACCCTTTGTTAGGGATTTACTCTCATGATTTAAACAATTCCTAAAGTTCCAAGTATTGCTGCATCCTGTGAGTTTTAACTGACAATGCACGTATTTTGGAGGGATATATACATTCACACCATAAGTAGATATAATCTGTATTTTTCTTCTTTTTGATCAAAGATCAAAATCTGATCAAAGACCTTATGATCAATTTGAGGGTTGATCTAATTACTCTAGTTACTGCAATGGTTTTGCAGCAAAGCCTGATATCTAGAACACAATTCTCTACTCTTTGCTCAAGCTGTCAAAACTGTCTTCAGTATTTGTATGCACTTTTTATTCCTGATGAATTTCAGAAATTGACCTCTTTAAAGACCCAACTAAAAGATGTTTGAGAATTAAATTTTGAAGTTACTTTTATAGGAAACTGTTATTTTTATGCTATACAGCAACATTATCCAAGATCATAGACATTTCTTTATGTTTACCTTTATTTTACTGTATGCTCCGGAAAACACAACCGATGTGCACAATGAACCAGTTCCATTGCAAAAAATATTATTATCTTTTACTACAATTTCTGTTTGGTAACTTTTGGAAAGATGAGTGCAATATTAACATGCTTTTCTTCTATTAGAAACTTCATTGAACCCTTACTATTCCAATAGCTGATGGAAGTGGTATTTTTCCCATTTTTATTGAAAATAGTTTTTTTCCCTCATATAATATATCCTGATTATGGTTTCCCCTCCTTCAACTCCTTCCAGCTCCTACCCACCTCCCTCCCATCTGGATCCACCCCCTTTCTGTTTCTCATTAAGATAACAACAGAGAGGAATTTAGGTCAATGGTAGAGTGCTTGTCTAGTAAGCATAAGGCCCTGGACTGAGTCCTTAACAGTGTTTAAAAATAACAACAACAACAACAACAAGATAAAACAAAAAAAACTTATTTAAAAAAAACCAACAGACTTCTAAAGAATCAAAATATAATATAGTAAGATAAAACAAAAACTAACACATTGGAATTGGGCAAAACAAACAGAAGGAAAATAATGTCCCAAGAGCAAGCACAAGAGCAGAGACTCATCCACACACTAAGGAATCCCATATAAACTCGAAACTGGGCAAGGCTTATGAGTCTTGTCTTGCTGTATCTTGTCCTGTTGTTGTCTCTTGCAGGCCTACTCTTTTGTGGCAGTAGATGGAGGGGGAATAGATCTGGGGGAGAGGGGAGGTGGGAGTGAACTGGGAGGAGTGGAGGGAGAGGAAACTGTGGTTGAGATGTATTGTATGAGGATAGACTCTATTTTCAATAAAACAAGCAATCTAATAAATAAGCAATCAAACAAGAATGCTAAACTGGAAGCCATAGTATATACCCAAAGGAACCATAGGGTAAAAGAGAAAAGGAAAAAGTATAAATAAAATAAAAATAAAGAATAAGATAAAATAAAAACAAATAAAAGCAAGAGTCCTGACATGACATGGGAGACAAGGAACTCCAAATGTGTTGTTGACTTCATTTTGTGTTGGCCAACTACTACTGCGCATGCAGCTTTTCCTTAAGAGTAGTCGATTTCTCCGAGACTCTCTTGGAGGAAATAAAATTTTCATTTACAAGTGGTCGTTGTTAAGTCCAGATCTGCAAAGTTCCCCCCAAACCAACAAGGAGACCGAGTCCCGTATGTAAAAGCAAAGAGCCCTTATTTTATACAAGTTTGCAAACTCGGTCTTTCCTTATGTTCAACATATTGGAATAATCAGAAAGCCCTGAGCTCAGTTAGAATTGGGTTTTTATAGTAGTAAAGGTGGGGGTGAGGGATTTCTAAGGTTCAGGACCCCTGATTGGCTGACATTTGTTTAGGGGTGTCCTGGTGAGTGTGCTGGAAGGTGATCCTATCTACAACAGTTGGAAGGTTGGAACATTAAGCATTTCCTTTGGATGGTCTGTTCTTGGGTGGTGCTAGGTAATCTCAGTTTGTGGTCTTTCCTGCAACCAGGTTTTGCCTCAGGGTAAACTACTGAGACTAAGGCCTCCATTAAATTTATCACCGCTGAGTCCTACTCTGGCAGGTGATAATGGTTGGAAGTTTTTGAGTGGTCTGTTTCTATTAAGTGAGTCATGGTTGGCTGAGTCCTAGATTTGTCAATTGGAGATTGCTTCTGGGTTAGGGATGGGGTCATGTGTCCCTTTTTTTTCTTAAAGCTCTAGGACCCCAGCTGGTGTAGGGTCCTGTGTAGGCCCTGCGCATGTTGCCTCACTCTGTGAGTTCATATGTGCGTGGATCATGCTGATTTCCTGAGCCTTGAGGGGAGAGATTTGATGAAGATATCCCAGTTAGGGCTGAGTGCTCCAAGGCCTTTTACTCTCTGCATAAAGTTTGTCTATGGGTCTCTCTGTACTTGTTCCTGTCTGCTACGGCAAGAACTGCTCTTGGTGGATGAGCAAGGAACTTATCCAGAAGTATGGCAGAATGTCATCAGGAGTCATTTTATTGCTACATTAATTTAAAAATTTTTTTATGACAGTAGTATTGGTTTTTACTCTATATCCCTGAACTATCTAGTCTCAGGTTCTTGGTGACTCAAGCAGCATCAGATTTGAATTCCATTTAATGGAGTGGGCCTTAAGTCAAATAAGATATTAGTTGGTCACATCTACAAGCTCTGGGACATCATTGACCTAGCATATCTTGCTAGCAGGACACCATTGTAGATCAAAGCATTTGTGCCTGGGTTAGTATTTTCCTTTCTCCTTTGGTAGTGCAGAGACCTTCCTGAACCAAAGATGCTAGCATGTAGGGCCTTCTTGTCAGTTTTTAAAGAGCAAACTATAGCCTTGGCAACAGCCTGTGTTGTTTGGGGGTCCCTATGGGACCCCTTTGACCAACAACTCAGTCATATATAACCCATTTCCAGTATTGGGAAGTTCATTTGGTGATGAGCAATGTCTATTTGAGCTCTGTATCCCCTATTATTTGGCAGTTTCATTTACATTGCCTTCATCTAGGTACACATCATAGGAAACAAGCTTCTACTGTGTTGTTTCCATATTACCCGTCAAATGGTACTTAATTGTAGCTGCCTTTCCTCATAGTCCTTCCCTCATTCCCTTCTTTCTCCCCATCTCCCCTTGGTCCTCCCACTCCAGACCCTCCCAATACATCCATAACTATCTATTCTATTTCTTTTTACTAGGGAGATCTATTTGTCATTCCCCCAAAACCAGGTCTTACTTTATGCTTAACTTCTTTGGTTCTATAGATTGTAGCTTGGTTGTCATTGATATAACAGCTAATATCTACCTTTAAATGAATACATATTATATTTGTCTTTTCTAGACCTGGATTACCTCTCTCGGTATGATTTTTCTAGTTCCACCCTTACACCTGAAAATTTCATTATTTCATCCCCCCATGGTTCCATTGTGTAACTGTACCACATTTTATTTATCCATTCATCTGTTGACAGACATATATGTTACTCTAATTTCTAACTACTATGAATAGAGCAGTAATGAATAAAGTGTCTCTTTGGCAGGGTGAAGCATCCTTTGGGTAAATGCCCAAGAGTGGTATAGTTGGATCTTGAGGTAGATCCGTTCCTATCTTCCTGGGGAACCACCACACTGATTTTAATGATGGCTGTACAAGTTTGCACTACTACCAACAATGGGTGAGTGTTCCCCTTACCCCACATCCTCACCAGCATGAGCTGTCACTTGTCTTACTGATCTTAGCCATTCTGATGTGTATCAGGTCAACTCTCAAAGTAGTTTTGGTTTGAAAATTCCTGATAACTAAGGATGTTGAACATTTCTTTGTTTCTTAGCTATTTGAATTCCTTGTTTTCAGATCTATACCCCATTTTAAATTGTGTTGTTTTCTTGATGTCCAGTTTTTTTTGAGTTCTTTATGTATTTTGGATATTAACTCTCTATCGAACATGTAGTTTGTAAAAATCTTTTCCCATTCTGTAGGTTGCTGCTTTGACTGAATCATGGTTATTTGCTTCCCAGAAGCTTTTCATTTTCATGAGGTTTCATTTATTAATTACTGATCTTTTAATGCCTGTGTTATTGGTGTTCTGTTCAGAAAGTCTTTCCTGTGCAAATGAACTCAAGACTGTTCTCCACTTTCCTGTCTATCAGGTTCAGGGTATCTGGTTTTATGTTGGACTCTTTGACCCATTTGGATTTGAGTTTTGTGCATGGTGGTAAGTATGGATCTATTTGGATTCTTCTACATGAAGTATTCCAGTTTGACCAACACCATTTATTGAAGATGCTGTGTTTTTTTTCTAGCATGTGTTTCTTGCTTCTTTATAAAAAACCAGGTGTTCATTTATGTGTGGGTTTATAACTGTATCTTCAATTTGATTCTATTGGTCAATGTGTCTTTTTTTGGTCAATACCTTTCTGTTTTTATTACCATAGCTCTGTAGTACAACTTGAAATCTGAGATAGTGATGTCTCCTACAGTTCTTTTATTTTTTTAGGATTGTTTTAACTATCCTGAATATATTGTATTTCCACGTGAAGCTGAAAATTGTCCTTTCAAAAGGTGTGAGAAATAATGTTGGAATTTTGATGAATTATGTTGAATCTGTAAATTGCTTTTGGTATGGTGGCCCTATTTTACTTTATTAACCCTTCCGATTTATGTGCATGCGGAATCTTTCCATCTTTTGATATCTTCTTTAATTCTTTCATCAATGTCTTGCAGTTTTTCTCATACAAGTTTTCACTTGTTTGGTTAGAGGTAACCCAAGATATTGTTTATTATTTGTGGTTATTGTGAGGAATGTCATTTCCCTGATTTCTTTCTTGGTCTCTTCATCATTTGCACATGGGAGAACTTCTGATTTTTGTGAGTTAATTTTGTATTCAACTACTTTGCTGAAATTGTTTTCTGTAAGAGTTCCCCCGTGGAATTTTTATGGATACTATCATATCATCTATGAATAAAGACACTTTAACTTCTTCCTTTCCAATTTGTATCCTCTTTCTCTCCTTCAGTTGGCTTCTTGCTCTAGCTAACACTTCAAGTGCTATATTGGAAAGGTGTGGAAAGAATGGACAGACTTGTCTTATTCCTGATTTGGATGAAGTTGCTTTGAGTTTCTCTCAAAAAAAGTTGATATTGGCTATGGCCTTGCTGTTAACTGTCTTCATTATGTTGATGTATTTCACTTGCATGCCTAAACTCTCCAGGACTTTTATCATAGTGTTAAATTTTGTCAAAGGCTTTTTCTGAATCTAACGAGATGATCATGTGTTTTCCTCTCTTGTCAGTTTGTTTATATGGTGGATTTCATTTACGTATTTTCTTTATTTATTGAGCCATCCCCGAATCTCTGAGATGAAGCCTACCTGATCATGGTGGGTGATCTTTTTGTTGTGTTCCTGGATTCAGTTTGTAAGTATTTTATTGAGTGTTTTTGTATCTATGTTCATAAGGGAAGTTGGTCTGTAACTCCCTTTTGGGTCTTTATGTGGTTTGGGTATCTGAGCAACTGTAGCCTTATGAAACACATTGGACAATGTTCATTCTGCTTTTATTTTGTGGAATAATTTGAAAAATATTTGTCTTAACTCTTCTTTAAAAAGACTGGTAAAATTCTGTGATAGAACCATCTGGGCCTGGGGTGATTTTTTTTTGCGGGCTGGTCGGGAGACTTTTAATTACTTTTTCTATTTTTACTAAGGATTATAGGTTTGTTTAAATTGCTTACACAAACAATTTAACCTTGGTAAATGGTATGCATCTAGAAAATTAGCCTTTATTTTTAAAATTTCCAATTAGGTGGAATACAGGTTTTTAAAGTATGTTCTTATAATTCTCTGGATTTCCTTTGTGTCTGTTGTTATGGCCTTCTTTTCCCTTTTAATTTTGTTAATTTGCATTCTTTCTCTTTGCGTTTTAATTAATTTTGATACAAGTTTGTCAATATTCAGCTGGGGAGCCTACACCGGACTAAACTAGGCCCTCTGATGATGGGTGACAGTTGTGTGGCTTGGTCTGTTTGTGGGACTCCTGGCATTAGGACTAGGATCTATCCCTGGCACATGAACTGGCTTTTTGGAGCCCATTCCCTGTGGTGGGATGCCTTGCTCAGCTTTGATGCAGTGGGGAGGGACTTTGTCCTGCCTCAATGTGCCAGGCTTTGTTGACTTCCAATGGGAGGCCTTACCCTTTCTGAGAAGTGGATAGTGGATGGGGGTGAGTTGGGGTTGGGGGAGGGGAGCGAGAGGAGAGCAGGAAGTTGTGGTTGATATGTAAAATGAATTAAAAAAAGAGTTTGTCAATCTTATTGATTGTCTCAAATAACCAATCATTTGTTAGGTTCTTTGTCTTTTTGTTATTGTTGTTGTTTCTATTTTATTGACTCTAGTCCTGAGTTTGACTAGTTTTTTCAGCCACTGATTTGGTGTGTGATTTCTTCTTTTTGTTTGAGAGTCTTTAGAAAGTGTGCTATTGAGTTACTCTTATGAGATCTCTCTGTTATCATCGTCATCATCATCATTGTTATTGTTATAATATAGCCACTTAATGCTATGAGTCTTCTGCTTAGAGCCACCTTCATTGTGTCCTGTATTTGGGCATGTGATACATTTGTTTTTATTAAATTCTAGGAAGTCTTTTCAAAATTTATGCCTTGTCTCCTCCTTTTTATTTAGTAGTGACTTATTTGGTTTCCATGGGTTTGTAAGCTTTCTATGATTATTGATATTTCATTTTAATATCTCCAGGCAGGGAGGGAGAGGTGAAAATCTGCAGTTAGCCTACCTCTTCCATGGCTGGAGTGGACGGTGCATTTCCAGGGAATGCCTGCTGGAGTTGGGGGCTGGGAGAAAGCAATGAGTGGGTTGGGCAGGGAATTTTGAAGGGAATATGGGAATGATCTGCAGGAGATGAGTGCAGCAGTTGGCCTGCTACAGAGCTGGGGATGAGACCAAGGGGCTGGATTTGGAGGAACAGAGGGAGAGGTGAAGATCTACAGGTAGTCTATCTACTTTCCTGGCAGAGTGGCCTGAAGCTTCCCAAGGAACCACTGCTGGAGGGGGTGGCACAGCTCGGAGGGAAGATCTGTGTGGGTCACTGGAAATATCTGGTGGCAGGAGAGGAAGGGTGGCCACAGCAGGTGGGGTGCTGCAGAGCTGGGGGTTGAGGCTAGCAGA
>LOJH01005609.1:15224-33850 GCA_001685095.1 Ellobius talpinus | reverse complement strand
ATAATACATACATACATACATACTTTCTCTGTTTACTGCAGAGGAAAGATGAGGGTGGAGAAAATGAGCAAGATCAGAATTCTCTTTAGGGACAGACCATTGTTCACACATGGATACTTTTTGTATCATGAAGTCTCCCTTGGGTGTGCTAAAATATATCTCAGTGTTAGAAGGGCATAAGTTGTAGTATCATTAAGCAAAGATGTTTTCTCTCTTTACCTGAAAACTATATAAGTACTTGAGACTATTTCTGACTTAATCTCTATTGAGCTTTGGTTCCCACAACTATAGAAATGAAACCACAAGTCCCATGGGATTGCTCAGAAGATGGATAAAAGCCCACATGTGTAAGTTTCATCACAGACATTCAGTCAAAGTGTGTGGCAGGAGAGAAGAAGGAAGGAAGAGAAAGTGAGGGAAGAAGAGAGAGGAGAGGGAGGGAGAATGAGAAAGGATGGGGTGGGAGGGAGGAAGGAATAAAAGGAAAGAAAGGAAAAGGGGCGGAGAAAGGACTGGAGACCTACAGAGAGAAGAGGAGAAAGGAGAAGAAAGAAAAATAAGCCCTTGTATCTTGGGGGATCTAGGCAAAAGCTTGACTGTACCAATGAACAAGGGAAACCTTTCCCTTCTCTAGGCTGCAAGAGTAAAGTGTAGCTTCCTTTTGCCTCCTGAGATATATTGCCTTGCTGACTTAAAAGGTGGGCTTGGCACAAATGTCAGTGATCAACAGCATCCTCTATTGCTCTTCTGGGCAGCCCAAGAATCCTGAGTCCTCAAAGCTCCCATGAGCTCCAGGATTGTCACCCGTCAGTACAGTGCTTACCTGGAGCTGTCTAGGTCCCATCCCAGGAAACCTCACTAGTCTTGTAGAATGTCTAAGGACTTCAAAGGATACGTATTAAGCAGAAAGAAATCTCAGAGATTTAGATGCTGGTTTCAAATAATAGAAAAGCAGCTTCTATCCTGTAACTTAACCTCCTGCTGACCGTGTTTATAATGCCTGTTCCCAGAGGACCTTCAACACTGTTGGGAATGAACAGCATCAGGTCTTATGAGACATAAGCCTTGGATTCAGTGAACAGAGTGGCTTCCCAGCCCTGTATCCTTGGCTGTGTGTCCAGTGGTTAGAGACTGGTATTAGCAGATTGCTGATCATGCAAATGAAGCCCAGAAGGAGTTATAAACTTCTGAACCAGACTCCACAGGTCTGAAAATAGAACAGAGTTCTTTCCAGGGCACCACTGGGTTCACAGTGAACTCCTCCCTGAATTTCCTCAACTGAGTTTGGGTGCACATCCAGGGCACTTCCACACTGTCCAGGAGCTTCTCCAAATCAAACTAGAGACTGGTAGTATGTTTGAAAGGACAGGGGATATTCGTTTTATTAATATTATTGTTTTTGCTATTTAAGACTGTCCAGATTTGTTATTACCTTATTTTGGAAGAAGCTTATATTGCGGAGTGTTGATGTTTGCACTTCTGAACTTTGGCAGCCAGAGTGTGGGCAGGTGGCCTCGGTTGGCCATTCTTTCTCTTGCTTGAGGTTGTGGATATGAAGCCAGCAACACTGTCTAAGTTTAGATATTGCTTTACACCCTTGTGCTGTGTGTGGAACCGTGACCTGGGGAGTTGTGGAGTGACAGGGTCTTAACAGGCCCTTTTTGTGGCATGGCATTGCATGGGATTTCAGCCCTCCTTCCTTTCCCTCCAGGTTCCCCAGTCTCTGTGCATTTTCTAAGCTGCTTCTCCAGCCCAACTACAAGGCTTTTAACTCCTTCCAGTAAGTTCCTTTGCTGCCCAAGCAGGCAGAACCAGTGTCTGATGGTAGTAACTCAGAGTCCTGACTGCCTAGTATAGGGAATATTGGCTTTGCATACTTGGAAACTCATACTCTGGAAATCCCAGATGGGGGCTCTGAGCTGTACATAATAGAAGGCGGTGTTGGAACTGTATTCATAGGACCACAACAGCACCCACTGCTTCCTTCTCCACAGATACAGAACTCTGCCAGATGGCACATGCACCATAGTGTGGACCACTGTACAGAGGCGGGAGGCTTGGTTTCCAGTCCCAGCTCTATTATCTCTGACTCCTTGGGCCAGGTGCTACAGTCTTTGGACTTCTGTTTCACTTGTTACATGAAGAGGTTGGCACTAGATGTTCCTAGACACTTATGATGCTCTGAGGTTTAAGAATCCTGGGATTTATAGAGGAGAGTCCCCAAACATCCCAAATTCTAGCTTTTTACATTCAAATAAGTGAGGCCTCTTGATGAGTTATCATGATGGAGAGATAAAGGAGGGAGGGGAGCAGGAAAGGGAGAAGGTATTCCCATGCCTTATTTAATCTCATCATGTGAGAAAGGAGAGAGAGATTTGCTGTCCTGATCCAGTACATATGGGGGAGACTCAGGTAATGTACTTTGAGGAGCAAGCCATTCTCATTGCCGGTTAATTTGCAGCATCCAAATGGACCGTAGCCATATACCACACTAAGGGGAAACCACAGTTCCTCCTTTCATTGGCATATCATTCACAGATAAAGTTTTTGTTACGTTGAAACTTAAATCTTTGAAAGAAGTAACTAGGAGTTTCTTCTATTTATTCTCAACAGTACCCAAATATTCAAGAACATCCAAGGGATTTGGGAAGCCAAAAGAACAACTTTGTGTGGATTTGGGTCAATATATACAAAGAAAACCGTGCCTGAAGCATAGACACCCTGTAAATATTTACCTCATGACTTAGATGCCCTTGTAAAATTTCTTTCAAACAAATCTCATGCACTTGTAAGTCCCCAAAATAAAGTACAAGGCCCAAGGTGTAAGAGGGTCTCTGCAGGTGTTTGCAGACTCATCTCTGTATCTCCATGGCATTCTATCTAGGTAGTTCCCCAGGAACCTAGGATTAACCTCACAATATGCCCCTGAGGGAAAGAGGTTCTGTCTGTTTCTTTATCATGACGTGACAGATGACGAACACACAGACTGAAAGGACTTCACCAAGGTCGTTTGGAAAAGGGGAGGATTGTCAAAAGCTGATCTGACATTTTCTCCAGCAGGCTGCGCTTCAAAAAGAATTAGATCTTAATTCAGCACACCAAATATTATCGTCTTCAGAGGAGAAGTCAACGGAAGGAAACACGATCCAGAAGAATGGTTACGAAAACTCCCTTGATACTGTGCATGGGTTGCTGGCGCTGTGAGTGGCGTTTTCTGATCAGATAAAGTCTGGTGTCTCCATCAGACAGTCTGGAAACCAAGCCTCCCTTTGAGATTCCCACTACATCCCCGAAGGTCTCTGGATCCTTGAGATAAACAAAACTGTTTTTAAGGTTGGAACAAATGCATGTGTCTCTGGGTTTCTGCTGAAATGGCGGTTTACTTTATCATCTCAGGGTGTTGAGGTTGCTGTACAACCTGTACTGCCCAGCACCATCTCTGAGCTAAGAAAAACAAAGGCAACTTTGTTAGCATAGACCACAGGGTAGCATGCATCTACTCATACCATGAACACAGATTTTACCTGAATGCAATGGTGTCGCCCATGGCTAACAGTTGTTTAGAACTTTTCTTATATGAAGCATCTGTCCTAGGACTAATTTTACTTAGTCCTTATAAAAATTCAATAAAGTGGGTTATGTCTTTGTTCCCATTTCACAGATGGAATGTTGAAGCAGTGAGAGATTTAGTTCTTTTCCCAGGGTCACATTGCTCATAATCTCTGGGCCAGGGATTTGAGTCCAGAAAGTTTGAGTCTAGAACTTGTCTTCTATCTTGTATCTTCACAGGAGAGTAGACAAGTCACACATGGCTTCGACCTTAAAATGTTTTACTCTCCACTGGGAGAAATAGACACAAGAAAAGTTCTTAGAACTCAGGGTCATTAATTAAATGCAGAATGGTGTGGAGACTGAAGGGTCATAAGGATGAGAGGAGTATCACTTTGATGATAAATTGATTTATTGCTTTGCATAGGTAATAGATACACTGCTACAAAATTTTACAGCAAGTATTAGTTACCAAAAGAGCCATCCTCTCCTGGAAAAAACACTTTGCCAACTTCTTATAAGCCCTTCCATATGTAGACAATAAAAATAAAAGTCAATTATCACAGTGTTATTTTATTCAATGATAAGTATCCCATACACATTATTTACATATTAATTTTTACCACCACAAAAATATTTTGGTGACTACTATATATTGTGCCTCTCTCTCTCTCTTTCTCTAAATCTGTCTTACTCTTTTCTTAAACTTTATTTTGAGATTATACAGATCCACATGCATTTGTCTTATTGCTTTTGTTAAACGTCCCAGTGCATAGGTTACAGCACTTATCTAATGACTTTCAAGGTGCATACCTAGATCTTCCCCAGATTTTTACTGCTGTAAATTTTGATGCAGCCGAAGTGCTCATGCACAACATCTCACACATTAGTGATTAAATACCTGCAGGACAAATCCTTGCAAGTATAACTGCTGAAGCAAAGGGCATATGAAATTTTAATGTATCAATATTGAAATTTTACCCTTCTTTGAGGTTCTATCAACGCACACTGTCCTTCACTTGGAGCTTCCGTTCTGCAACTCTTTCATTTCTCCTCTACACCTTTGAGTCTTCTCCCAGTTTTCATGATTCTCTTTGGCTGTTTGAACACATTTCCCCTCTCCTTTCTCTTCTGTCCTTTGAACTTTGCTTATTTATAAGAGGTTGATTGGTTACATTTATTTCGGAAACCATGGCATATACTCAGCCCAGTTTTGTGACAGTATTTTTCCATTAAGTTTCTTTGCTAGTCATTTGTGTGTTTGGTTGGGTGCTTGGTTGAATCGGTTTGGTTTGGTTTTTCCTGTTCCATGCTCTATTTTCTTACTTAAGACCCCATGATGGTTTTTAGTGTTTATTCATTTCTGACTGAAATTTATCTTGGGAGACCTGACAAGAACATTTCCAAATGATGTTACCTGGTTGTAAAGAAAGGGGAAGCTTCTGCTTGAGGAATGTGGCTTTTTACAAGGTTGCATGAGACACAGGCTGAGAGTTAGGAAGGGTTTCAGCTTCACCCAGATCCTCCCAGGCCGCTGTCATGTTGCTCAGGCTCCTTCTTTCCTCGGGTGACAAACTGTTCATTGACCTAGGGTGTGTCCCCATCAACCCAGATTTCCACTATTTCTCTCAACATTAAAGTAAGTTTAAACAAGTTCTCACCACCAGGCTACGGGCTCTCTCCAAACACAGGACTGTCAGATTTCGGATTGGGAAGTGCTGTCTTGCTTGGAGAAGTGCTAGTTTTGTATTTAAGGGGCACGTAAGGGCAGGTGTGTGTACAGGTCTTCTTTATGCCACACAATCATGTCTGTCACACTTAGAAAACTTCCTCTTTTACTGTTCTTTTCCTCATCAAAGATGGTCTACCATTTTTGTCATTTTGGAGGCCATTTCTGAAAGTACAAGGGGGTTCTTACTCCAGAATTTCAACGCCACTGGAGTTTAAGTGCTATCTGCCTCAGAGAATTTCTCCTGCCCTGGCTGAAGGAGAGACAGATTTTAGGTGGACGCTGTGACAAGCTTACAGGAGGAACAAAGCCCTTCTTGGACATGGAAGAAGAATCCATGTGTTTGAAACTGTCCTATGCTGATCATTCAATATATTGTCAGGCAGGTCCCTGCAACTTCTGTATCACTGTTGCTTAAAATGTGATGCTCAATCTACCATGACCCCCAGACTGCCCCCTCCCCCCCGCGACAGGAGAAAGGAAGTAGACTAAACCTTTGGAAACCTCTTAACACCTCTACAGGTATGTGTTGATTTTTCTTTTTATTTATTCTTCTAAGTGTTGACTTTCATGAGCAATTCTGTCTTATTTTTGCATGCCTTCCTTGACTTTATTGTAATTTTTACTGCATTAACTTTCTTGATAATTTATAATTGCTGTAACTACTGTTCTAGTAATGCATTTTCATATTAATATGTGGATGTGTTGATTTGAGCAAATTAGAAAGTTAAAAAAAAACATGCAGTAGTCTTTCATGGGACAGTTTGCGCATCACTCACTGCTGCGTAAAAATCTCCCCACCTCAGAAGATGTGGGTATCTGTGCAGCGAAATGTTCTGTGGGGTGGGTGGTGGATGATGGAATCCTCTAACACTGGGAGGGTGAGCAAAGGCAAAAGGGAGTGGTGAGCTCTCTTCATATCACACAGGAGAGAAGGTGCTAGTCTGTAAAAATCGAAGAATTCTAAGCTCAACAGTAGTAAATACTTAATATAATGGTCAGGGCCAGGTACTGGTACCAGAAGTGAAGTATTCCAAAGTGGCTTTTCTTTTCTTCTTTTTTTTCTTTTTTTTCTTTTCTTTTCTTTCTTTTTTTTTCCTATTGGCCTATTTGTGTGCATCAGCTAAGGGGATGCCTAACAAAAATAAAAATGCCTAACAAAAGCAAGCAACTTAAGGGTTGGCGTGGCTCCCAGTTTAAGGGAGTACAAATCACCATGACAGGGAAGACATGGCAGGAGGAACAGAAGGTGACTGACTGGTCACATGGCAGTGGGGAAGTAGAGAGAAGAGAGATGAATTGTGTCACTCAATTTACTTTATATTCATCCGGGGTCCCCAGGCCTTAAGATGGTACAACCCACATTCAAGGTGAGTCTTCTAGTCTCATTTAAATCTCTCTGGAAACAGAGATATGGCTAAAGGTGTGTCGCCTGGGTTGTTGTGTGACTTTTCTTGTGGAAATATTGAAGGGACACTGGACCCCTCAAGCATGTGGCTCTGGCAGGCCTTGCCTTTCTCCCCTATCCCTCTACCTTGCTAAAAAACCATTCCTAAAGCTAACCACCAAGGTCTACTCCCTTATTTGGCTGCTTCCTCCTCCTAAGGCTGACTACCAAAGTCCAGCTATCAAAAGTCCCTTTTAGCTCACCTAATTAACATGCCCAATTAAAATTAAGCACCTCATCCTAACAGAGGGTTCCTCCTTTACCTTTATAAACAGCCATTTAGCTATGGGTCATGTCTCTTTCCTCTCTATCCAGAGGCTGCCCTTTGTCCACCCAGGACAAATACAGCTGCCCCCTTTCCCTTGACCCCTCCCCCTTCTCCCTGTCCCCTATCTCCTTTACCACCACACCCTTTCCCACTCTAACAGGGACTTCTCCTTCTTCTCCTTTTAAAAATTACAGCTGCAAGGTCATTGCTGCTGTTTTCTGTCTGAGTCAGAAAGTAGCCACTTCAACTTTTTTTCCCCATTTAATAAAGGATCTCTCTGTGAAAACAGGCGTTAGGCTGTGGTTTGTGACTAATCCCGGGTCCAAGAGGAAGCCCCCACCATTGGGGGCACTGGTGATAGAACAAAGAAACAGTTCCACCTAAGTCCAGCTTAGTGGCTGTGAATTTACTGTGGATACTTAGGAATGACGTAAAAAGCAGCTGTATCACCAGGAAGCCCACCCAAGAATGGGTGAGGACTCATGGCAGCTGCCTCCCTGGGTCCCTGCATGACTTGCCGGAGACTGGCCCATCAGAGAACCTCCTCTCCCTGGTAATTACTATTGCCTGTGTAACCTTGTGGGAAAGCCTTATGAATCCCTATAGTCTATGCTCTCTGAGGCTTATACTTATTGGTTATTTCGTGAGTCTTAGCGACCTCTTGGAGGGACTGTTTTCATTTGAAGGAAATTACTATAGAACACAGGTGATTCTAAATCCAGGCAGGTTGTCAATGACCATTATCCACCACCGATCCCAAAGAAGTGACCAAATTGTGTCTACATCCAAAGCTTTTATAAATATCAGGTGACAACAAAAGGTGTGATGGTATTTTAATATAACTATCACTTTAGGCTTAGCTAGTATCACCATCATAGGCACCTCCAGTAAATCAAGTGCTTACGTGGCTGCCAGTTCTTTTATGGAGTTCTCAAGCAAGACGTATCAAATTGTTCCCATAAACATCTCTTAGCCTAGCTGTACTTCATCTCCAAGGAGAATCATAGGATGAATCCTACCTTTTCCCAGTTGCTACACTTGTTCTTGGCATTACAGAAATAACTCATCAAGGTGGAGAACATTAATCAAAAATATATGATAATTCTGTGACTAGGCCAAAGTCTGTCTTTGTTCGTGTGGCTTAACTTCATGGAGTGTGCAGATAAACCCTGTAGCACCAATAACCTGGTATTCAGAATCCTTCAGAAACAGCTATGTTGCAAGGCCCTGCAAACTATTTTCAGCTGAATGAATTTGTATTTTTTTTGGTGCTAGGCTTCTAACCCAGACCACCACCCCAAACTACCTGATGATCAGGATTCTGTCTTCTAGACACCTGGACTCTTGCTGTGTGCTTGCTCCACATTTTCAGAAATGGAAAAGAATTCTGTGCCACCTACAAGAGTTAGAAACCACAGGGCAGGGGGAATTACAAACAGGGACCACTGGGCCTGCCGCAGCAAATAGAGACTCTTAATCTCCCTTGTCCCTGCTTAATGAAAGGTCATGGGAAGCTGAGAGAAGACACTGGAAAAAGGCCAAGGAGAGATCTAGTGATGAGGGAAGAGAATTCCCAGAGGGTACTGTCCATCTGAATGCAACACTAAAGTCTTGTAGCTTTAGAGGGGTGGAAGCTTGTCTACAGGATCCATACGTTACAAGGACCATGGATGCTTTCTGAGGCCAGCCTTGGAGGAGAACTACAGTGATGATTAGAAAGCCATTAACTAGACTTAATAAGACTTGCCTGCAGGGATGGCAGGGCCTACTTGGGTTTAATAGACAAGTGCTTAAGTTAACAGCTCTCCAATCTGTATTCTACATACTTGTGACTGTTAAGGACTGAACTGTGTGAACTGAGCAATATTTGAAACTCAAATCCTCACATCTGGAGTACACATGAAAGAAAAGTAAAGAACTTGATGGGGCAACTGCCCAATTGGAGCATGCTAGCTCTCTCTTGGGATGAATGAGTCCAGCCCAGATAACTCAAAGCTTCCTATTCTGTGTGCAATGCCTGCCAACTACTTGCCCAAGAGAGATGTGAGCAAACATCTACTAAGCCCAGATATGGCATTGATGATAGACCAAAGAAACAATTCTGCCCAAGACCAGCTAACCCAATAAGCTTATTGAGCTTGTTTATAGAAGTATAGAGGACACCAGAATGGCTGCAGAGTGAAAAAGTTCCACCCCAGCATGGGTTACGCCCTTCTGAGAGCTTCATAAACAGAATCCTCTTGTCAACTAACCTTACAACTGCTGTTGTGTGGGTGATTGATCACAGCTGCTTCATTTTCAAGATGGTCATGTCACAGCCAGAGAACAGTACTACACATCAGAGACTTTGAAGTTCCCCGAGAAGGTACAGATTTACCTGATCCCATGGTAGAAAGATTCGTTGGTAATTAGCATTGATAGAGAGTAGAAGGACAGACATGGGCACTATCGCATTCTATATTTCCAGGGTATACTTGTACTCCATATTGTAGAAGAGAATATGTACATTATGAGTAGCTCAGCAAGAATACACTTTTAATGCCTTTATTGGTCTGAATTAAACCCTACCCAAGCAGACAGTAAGACAGACTGCAGACCCTAATCTTAGCATGCTTGTGTGTCTCTGAACCCAGCTGCCCAGGGAGATAATGATGAAGGATACATACATGAGATGATGAGGAGAGGGTTGCCAAGGCCATAGATCTTAGGGACAAGGCTGACCTCTTAACTTGTGGGCCAAGACTGAGATTTTGTATGGTTGACTGCCTTTCCCATCTTTATAGGATCTGCTAGCTAAAGATGAAATAGCTCTAAGACCTAGTGTCTTCTCAAATCACTGTCTCTTTGGATATACCACAGTTTGAAAGTTCAGTTCTTGTCTTTATTCATTCATATTTGTGGTAACAGTAGTATAAACTCTGGTGTTCTAGATACAGTCCATTACTGTGCTTAGACAGGAATGGAGGGATGCTGAGAGCAGCAGATAATGCTGGAGATTGATGGCTTCTGTAACTGTCAATAGATTATGATACCTGTCCTTGGAGACTGAAGAGCCTGCCTTGTAGACTATTGTGAGTTTGTGCTAGTCAGGGGTATATTATTAGACTTATTCTCTCTTTTCTACTTTGTATTCTTCCTTTAGTGTATCAAGCTATTTCTGCAGTGGATTTCCCCCTTAGAACTGTTCACAGTGAAGATCAGAGTTCACAAGAGGATGGGGAATTTCTAACAGGAAAAGCAAGGGAATAGCTCCATCAGAGAACAAGGCCATTATTAATAAGGTGAGTCTGTTCTGGAGAAATGAGATAGTGTCACCTGGGCAGAGATGACAGAACTGGCAAGCTGAGACTCTCTCATGTTAGGCAGCTGATGTTAACTGGCCAAGAAATCTGTTCCATCACAAATCAGCTCCTCCTTTCCAGATGTGTCAAGTGATAAACTTAAGAGATACTTGAAATACAAATGGCAGCTACCAGTTCTGAGTTACACTAAGAATTTCAAGACTCGTTTTTTAAGGTAGACTAGTGAGCCAAGAGGTGTGGAATAACTTTAGCTATGGTAGAAAAAAACCCATAGTACTAAAGAAAGGGTTTTGAAAAGTATGGTACCCCACTTAGGTGATGTATTCTTGGACCACTCCAGTAAGACAGATGTTTAAGCAGAGAAACAACTTTATTATATGCCATTAAAAAATATCTAAAGAAACCATATGCAAAGCAGATCCCTCTGTATGTGGACAGGAATCAGAAGGTATGGGGAAGAAAGCTAAATAGTTGCAAGACTTTTCTACAAAAGTTTCTTAAAAAGTATTACCTCAGTGTGAAAGAAACAAGAATAGAAAAAGCATTCAAAAAGGGAAGGGTTACCTCCCCACCACCCACGGAATTGTGTGCTAAAACTGTCAGCCATCTCCGGGTTTCCAACTATGTCCTTCACATCCAAACCTGATGTGGGATTCCCCTCTGTATGCTGTGAATACCATCGTTGAATAAAGAAATTGCCTTGGCCTGTTGATAGGGCAGAACTTAGGTAGGTGGGGGAAACTAAATTGAATGCCAGGAGAAAAGAGTCAGAGTCAGAGAGAAGCCATGTAGCCCCACCAAAGACAGATGCTGAGAACTTTATGTGGTAAGCCACGGCCATGTGACAATACACAGATTAATGGAGATGGGTTAAATTAATATGTAAGAATTAGCCAATANCAGTGATTTAATTAATACAGTTTCTGTGTGATTATTTTGGGTCTGAGCTGCTGACTGGAACAAACAAGCGGCTTCATAACAACACACACCTGCAATAAATGCTCGGGTTTCTTATTTTATGGTAGACTGTTTTTACTCTGAGTGTGGCTTACACAGACATATACCCCAGACCAATGTCGAAAGAAGAGGCCAGCAGCCTCCAGACCCTGGTCTCAGGACTCTTGCTCTGACTTACCTTTGGTTGCATGCCAGCTGAGTAGAGCCTTGACTTAAATTCATCACCAATTTCCTCTAGTTAGGTTCACTTTGCAGAAGTTTTAGGCACTGCTTTTATTGATTTTGACTTATGGTTTCCACAGCACCTGGTCTCCTCCTAGAAAGGCTATCACTAATTAAATCCATCTCAAAATCAGAATAACAAATATAACCAGGAAATTTCTCCTAAGGAAATATAGATATTGGAGCTGAACAATTTGCAGCCTCCTTCAAGCTTTAGTAACTATTAAGATGTTTCATTGGGAGCCCAGCAATGGTGGCACATGACTTTAATCCCAGCACTCAGTAGGCAGAGGCAGGTTGACAATAACTAGTTCCAGATCAGGCTCCAAAGCAACACACAGAAATCCTGTCTCAAAAAAAAGAGATGTTTTATTAGTTGCTCAATTAAAAATAAGAGATAAAATCAAAACTCTAAGATCATGAAATTAAAATAGCACAATGTGTTTAGTTCTATGAGTCATGCTTAATACTGTACAGTCATGAAAAGGTGACATTAGACTTCCTCACCCCAGAGTGGAGTGGGACAACACTACCCAAGTCTTACATGTATCTCTTATCCCAACATGATTGTAAAGTTACTGCTCCATAGAATTCTACTTTCCTAAGACCTCCTAGTGATGGCACATGATCTAGATTCAACAAATACATTTTCAGCTCTAAAATAATAATAATAATAATAATAAATAATCAGCAGAGACAAAGTAAAAGCTCATTTTCTGAGTGGAAATATTCCTTCCTCAGATCATCCTGGGTATATGTTGAGAAGGTAATTACTCTAACCAAGATGTCCAAGCTTTCTGGTTATTTCTGTAGAGTAAGTAGCAACCCCTCCATCAGGCTCTGCAGAACACCTGCCACATGCTATGCTCTTTGGTGGTCCAATAACATAGTGAATCAGAGCTCTAAAGATAGTTGCCAGTGGTGCAGAATGACGGACCTACCAATGTTATATCTTTCCTGTGAATTGCACAATCATTCAAAAAGGATGATAGGATTTGAATAACGAAATTTGGAGCCATGAACTGCAGGTTCTGTATCTGTTTGTTTCCCAGCCTCTTCTCAGAAGGACTCAGCCGTGTCTTTACCTTTATGGTACCACAAATTATTCTTCCCTAGCCAGAAAGTTTCCTCATTCACCTGCCAGAAGTCAAGAGTTCTCCAGAACCATAAATCATACTAAACAAATTCTATGCTTTGCCTCTCCATGTCTCTCTGATACCAGGTGAGATACCCACCCTCTCTGCAACTGTTTCTTTCCACATGTCTTACTTGATTTAACGAAATTATTGGCCCTGCAATCCTACAAATCTCTTTGTCAGTGCTAATTGTGAACAATCAGAATGTCTCCTGAGCGTTAACTCAGTAAGATAAATACGAAGAGGATGTTTGGGGGTATGGAGTCAAAAGGACACTTTCTCTCTTGTTCTGTCTCTCTCTGTGTCTCTGTCTCTGTCTCTCTCTCTCACACACACACACAACGGACATGAGGTTGCATGTTCCTTTCT
This sequence comes from Ellobius talpinus, assembly GCA_001685095.1. Taxonomy (NCBI): domain Eukaryota; kingdom Metazoa; phylum Chordata; class Mammalia; order Rodentia; family Cricetidae; genus Ellobius; species Ellobius talpinus. Next base: position 20,871 of record LOJH01005609.1, on the reverse strand, counting down.
ATCTCTTCCTATATAAAATGCAGTACTTGCTTCTGGAAATTTATTGTGGTGGACTTGTGAAATTACAGGTTAAATTGAATCCTCTTGAAAATCATTGTTTCCGAGATGTTGCTGCCAGTTTTCATCATCTTACTTTTTCCTTGTGCTAGGCACAGTCCTATCTATTATATATCTATGAGATTGTGTGTGCATATCATATCCATATCTTCTATATGCCCCCACAGGCTGAAGTTTAAACACATGTGCAGAAATTTTCAAGCAACATCTCATGGGTCCCAAATGGCAGGCATTTCCTGCTAAAATAAGTTAGTGGTGTAATTTATTATATTAACTAAACCAAATTTCCATTTGATGGCAATAAAAACTCTTGTCTGCTATCCTGGAACTAACGGCAGTTCTTGGCTGGGCACATCTCAGAAGCCCCTGCAAGTGCTGTCACGGATTAAGAATGCAATTAGACCACAGTGTCACTATCTCCTATGCCTCCACTAATAAGGATGGATGCTTCATCCTGATGAACAGAATTGGCCTTTTTCACACTTGTTAATGACCTGAATGAGAATGAAATGTTTCATCTGTCACTTTTCTTGGTTTGCTAGAGAGATAGAGCATTTAAAATCTTATTTATTAGTCTGTAACGATGATAAATGAAGTGGATGTCATGAATCATCCTAAGAATATAGAATTGTAGACTAGAAATAATATTACATGTTTTCTGTTGGGAGAAAATGTGTAAGCTTATAGTCAATGGGCTTATTGGATTTTAAATTTTTTTTGCATAGTGAATAGGTGGTAAATGTCTGCTGTAAAATTCATAGTGTAAAAAAGATATACAAGGTACCCAGAAAAGTACCAGTACAATCAAGTGTAGCTTTAATCAGATATAGCACATAATGTCCTAAAACTCGTTCCTGGGTAATCACTTTATCTCTCTGAGAACAACTAAGGTCACTAATTTCCTGTAGATGCCATGGCTTATTTTACAGGTAGGGAAAGTTGAGCTCAGAGCAACCAAATGATTCATCTCCAGTTGCATGCAGACAACTAGAACTCAAAGTTCAGCTCCAGCCAAATGAGAATCTAGCTTGACCTCTTCACTGTTACATATTTTCATCCATAGTATGTGGCTGTCAACAAAGCACAAGGGGGGAAATGTCCTCTTTTTGCTAAAGTACAAACCAAGATTTTTCTAATGAAAGCAGAAGGCTGGAGAAAACATTCGAAGTGTTTTTATTTGGCCAAATGCTCAATTAAAGCGTGTGGAACATTAGCTTTGAAAACCATGTATTAAAATCTGTTCTAACAATCTCAGTTTGTATGTGAAGAAAACTGAGGCTTGTTTGGGGAATAATCATCCAACAAATAAATGTTGAGTGGGCCCATCTGCATGAACACAGAGCAGCACTTCTGACTTTGCAAACAGCCTGGATAGCACTCACGGTGGCCCTATCGTTACTGCCTGATTCGCTAGCCATATCTGGGACAGTGTGTCTGAGTTATAATGGAAAATAAAGGTTTTGCACATTGATTTTATATAATGTTTTTTTGTTTTTTTATCTATAGGAACCAGCGGGGACATCCCTTGGCTAACAGCCTTGGCACTGACTATCTGAACCCTGAAGTAGAGAGCTAAACAAAGGTTTTAGACCATGCATAAATGAGCCTTTGCTCCTAAGAAATGTTTTGCCTGCACCTGTGAATGTAACCCCTTATCCTGTACTCTTTACAGGATTCATGGTACAGTTGGAAGTGGGTTGCTAGGCACCAGGGGCTTCTTGTGGCCTTCTTGATAATGCAAGTTATAAACTGTAGCAAAAAAAACTACAGATCCATGCTTCTGAGAGCAGCCATGTGCTTGAGTTAACAAGCAAATCTGTCATATTGAGATTTTACCTTTCTAGTTTACATTTTATTGGGACAATGTAATTAACAGAGACCAAAGGGGAGCTGGCCAACAGGGTGAATGTAAATACAGAGACCTGGGCATTTGCTCTCTCTGCCCCTACCTGTAACACTTCTGTATCTTTTCCCTTTGGAGTCTCACAATCCTGAGAGGCAAGAATTCTCACCAATTCCATTTTAGAGGTGAGAAAAATCACCAGGCAGAATTCAAGTGATTTACACTCAGCCACACAGTAATGATATCCAATTTGAGAACTAGACCCAGATTTCCAGCTTCTGGCGACCATTTTCAATGAGTTCATCTCCCCCAACTCACTCCTCTTCTAACTCCCTTCTTAGATTCTCTGAAATCTAGGCATGCCCCCAATAAATCAACAAAATGTATGAGATTAAGAAGTTGTTATGCAAGTCGAGTGTTGTGGTGTGCCCTTAATCCCAGCTCTTGGGAGGCAGAGACAGGTGGATCCCTGAGTTCTAGTACAGCTTGGTCTACATGTTCCAGGACAGCTAGAGCTACAGGGAGAAACCCTGTCTCAACTCCTCTTCCCCTCCACCAAAGTAAAATAGAAGCTGTTATTCCTTCTAACTTAGGTTGAGATACCTTGTACACATTAACACTGATAATATATTTTAACAGGTTCTTTTGGGGTGACAGTGTTTGTTTGGAAGTTTGAGGGTTTTGTTTCTCTTTGTTTAATTTCATAAGGAAGCACATAGAGCCTCAGAATGTTATTTTGGCCCAATTATTAGATGACTGAATCTGTTGTCATTTTGAGCTAGGCAAGAATGAAAAGGGGTTCTCTAGCAGATGCAAGTTCACATGAATTTGTACCAAGCTCCCAACTGCTCAAGCCCAGTAGAAAAATCCAACAGGGATGGAAGAATCTGTGGCGAGTTCTGGCAAGCCCAACGGGATAGTTGTACCTAGAACCTCTAGCTCTTTAGGTCTAAGCCATGTCATCTGCAGCAGAGAACTAATTCCCATTTGAAAGACATCTTCTAGCAAACTACTCAGCTATGCCTTGGTTCCTGCTTGGATTCAAGCAAGGGTGAGGTTCAAGCTGGGGTAAGTTTATGTGCTCAGAATCAGGTCTAAGGAGGCTCACAGAGAGCCTCGATGGGAAGCCCAAAGCCCACAGTACTCTGAAGTTTGTTTCACATTAATGCTCACGAGAGATGACACACTAAAGGGAGATTCGACTGCCAGATTTGTCTCCTGGGTAGCAGCTAGCTTTTCTCATTAGTGCTTGAGCAATTGTTCACAAATGGAGGAGGCCCAGAGGCAGGATGGAAATTATAAATGGGCCCAGGCTTGGGTTTTTCTCACCAACACAATCTAACTCCCTTTGCAACTGAGTAGCTATCCTGTCAGGCAGGGACTTTGATCTGACACAATCCTTTAAGACCACTAGCCACGTGCCACATATACCAGGATGATGATCAGAGACCCCTCCCTCTTACAAGGTACCATAATTCAACTTTACTAAAATTGTCACCTAATCCACATATGGGATTAGTCTGCCCACCTAATGTACCTCCAACATTACCCTCATGCAAGGATTCACAGGGTATTAGACTGGGTACAAAGCCACTTTAAATAATATTCTTTCACTTCAGTGGATTTTGTTTTGTTTTGTTTTGGTTTTTTTTTTGAGACAGGGTCTCACTATGTAGCCTTGGCTATCCTGGAACTCAATCTTTACACCAGACTGGCCTCGAACTCATTGAGACCCAACTGCCTTTGACTCCCAAGTGCTGGGATTAAAGGCGTGCACCACTGCAGCCTGGCCGATATTTTTTCTTAATAACAAAGGAGACACTTGACTTTGTGGTGGTTATTTACTATATCAGATGAAAGACCTTGGGAAAGCAATTAAAATCTTCTTAAAAGACTGGGTAAGACCAGTCTTTTGAATGGGGACAATGCCCATATTTGGAGTCTTCCCTCTATAATGCAATATCTGTGTGAAAACAACAACTATGCCTAGCATAATGTTCCCGGTATCTAGAATGTGTATGTGCAGAATCCTAAAGACATAGGAGCTGTGATATCTCTCACCTTCATTCCTAAAGCCTTTCTTGCAAAAAACGTGTGCTTCTATAACTAAATTAGGCTGTCAAGATTGCATCTAAGGGGAAGCTTAATGAGGAACACATTAAGATTCATTCCACTGAACTTGGATGTGAAGACAATGATCTAGTCATTTTTGGATTCGCTTGCCAGTCGATTAGAAAGTAAGGAAAACAGCCACCACATTGGCAGCGTATGTTGTCCCCAATGGCTCCTAGAAACTGGAGTGGCAGCAGTGAGATCTCAAAGGAGCATATGTGGAATACAGAGGCATGCTGAGATCCTCTTAGGACAGTCTATATGGCAAGTGCAGTAAGGGTGCAGAATATTTTGGAATAAAGAAATAAGTCACCCCACCAAGAACCAGGCAAACCACAGAAGTTGTATGAATTCTGGGGGACACACAAAATAAGAATTAATGCTAATGCACATCAATAATGATTTCAGGACAGGTTACTGCAGCAGGGACTTCACCTTTATTAAGCAGTCTAAATAGTTCTGACAAGTGTTCTGTTCTTTTGTAACTGATGGACACACTGTAAACCATGTGCCCAGAGATGTCAAAATGTGTCCAGTGTGTCTGGATAATCAGGAGCAATGATCCCTGTCAATTAAGTAACCCTTCCTTCATGTCCAGTGGCATAAAAATCCCACATTCTGGGCATATTTATGTGTTGTGGGATAATGTTCTTGTACCCAGCAAAGATTTGTCACTTGTATTTGTTAATAAAATATTGATTAGCCAGTAATCAGGCAGAAGTATAGGCAGGGTGACCAGACTAGGAGAATTCTCAGAAAAGGCTCAGCCTGCAGTCATCAGCCAATGCAGAGGAAGCAAGATGAGAATCTGTTATTAAGTAAGATATCAAGACACATGGCTGAACATAGATAAGAATTATGGGTTAATTTAAGTGGTAAGATCTAGTTAATAATAAGCCTGAGCTAATAGGCCAACCAGTTTATAAGTAATATGTTGGAGGAGGCCGCTTGTTTTATTCCCGGCCTCTTAGTCCCAAAATAATCACACAGAAACTGTATTATTTAAATCCCTGCTTGGCCCATTAGCTCTAGCTTCTTATTGGCTAACTCTTACATCTTAATTTAACCCATCTCCATTAATCTGTGCATCACCGTGAGCATTAATAAAAAGCCTCTGTGTGTTTTGTTGGGATCAAATGGCTGTGGAACAGGGCAGGACATAAACTTCATTCTACATTCATGGGTCAATTCTGCCCTGCTTCTTAGTGGATCAATAGCAATCAATAAGAAACTCAAAAGCACAGTCCTAATAAGCATTTCTTGCTTTCCTTTGTCCTCTCTCCCCATCCATCTTACTGATCCCTGAGGCCATATATAAACAAATCACCTCCCATAAGTACTTGCCAAATGTTCTTCTTTTTTCCTGAGGGTTTTTTCCCTTTTTTATTGTTTTTATTGAGCTATATATTTTTCTCCATCCCCTCCCTTTCTCCTTTCCCTTTCTGTCCTCTTGCATGATCCTCATGCTCCCAATTTACTCAGAAGATCTTGTCTTTTTCTACTTCTCATGTAGATTATTAGAACAATCTATGTTTCTTTTATGGTTCTCTTTGTTGTCTAGCTTCTCTAGGGTTGTGAATCGTAGGCTGGTTTTTCTTTGTTTTATGTCTAAAAGCCACTTATAAGTGAGTATAT
>LOJH01005607.1:9154-44482 GCA_001685095.1 Ellobius talpinus | reverse complement strand
ACAGACAGACAGACAGACAGACAGAGATAGTTTGTGCTCCTGTCCTGGAAGAGTCAGCATCACCAAGAGGTCAGATCTTCCCAATTTTATCTTTAAAGCTAAGACAATTCCACTCACATTCCAGCAATCTAGTCTAAAGTTTACATGGGAAGGAAACAGATGGGATAGAAAAACTGTCCTGAAAAAGCAATAAATCAGAGTGTTCGCATAACCCCACTTAAGGTTTGCTATACATTTTGTTGTTTGTTCTGTTTTATTTTGCCCAGATTGGCCTTGAATTCATGCTTCTCCTGCCTTAGCATTCTAAGTTCTGGGCTTGGAATGATGTACCACCATCAAGCTGTTCATACAGTGTTGGTGAACTAAGACACAGATCAAGAGAACAGGTTAGAGGTCATAGAAATATATTCAAACAAATACTGTCAACTTATTTTTCTCAAAAACAAAAAGAAAGAAAAACAAAAACAAAAACCGTAAGGCAAAAATCAACTAAAATGGATAATACACCCAAATATAAATGGCAACATTCTAAGAATTTTGAAAGAAAATTGAAGAAATATCTACATGACTTGAATTTGTTGATGAATTTTATGCTATGCTTACTTAAAATGCATATTTACTATATAACTGTATGTGTATACATACATATATATGTACGTGTGTGTGTGTGTAGTTTGAACAAAGAAACATCACCTGGGGTGATAATGCTGCCAAGAGACATAGACTATCAACAAAGACCTCAGTGTTGATGAATTTTTAAATACCATAACATAAGTGTCATCTATGCAAGAAATATTAATGAATTTGAGATATACTTTAAGAAATGTTTTATTGCTGAATAGACAAGACAAACAGGAAGAAAATGTGAAATATTTATCTTAAGTTCTCTTATCTTAAAATGCATAAGAACTCATAAAACTCAGTAACAATAACCAATCTACCTCATTTTACAAGTGGTCAATAGATATAAACATACAATTTCAGAGGAAGATCTTCTCCAGACCCTTAACTCGCTATTTAAAGACCACAGATGAACTGTTATATTAAAGGAAAAGTAAGGTCTAACTATATGTTTTCCATGAAATGATGCTGGCAAAAGTGAATACCCACACACCCTCATACAGGCAGCCAAGATGCCTCCTAAAAGGTAAGTGAGTAAAACCACAGCAAATCCACACCATGGAATGTTATTCAGTGATAAAGGCAAGAGTTACCCATCCACACAAAGGCATTGATAAACCTCAATTACATTGCTAACTGAAACTGGACAATCTGCAGAACTCCGTGAGTATGATCCTGCATGTAGGACACATCAGAAAAATTTTTAAAAATATGCACACAGTAACTATATGAGTTACTGTTACAGGCTTAGAAGAGAGTGAAAAGTAGATGAAACACTGAGCATTTTTAGATGGTGGCACTAGTGTTTGACACCATAAAGGTAGGTACATGACACTCTGTATTTGTTGAAACAAACTGAAATTTACAACAAACTTGGATACATGCAAAATTTTAAATTAGCAGGTGCACAAGGGATCCAAAGACAGACAGTACACTCTGGCAAAAGATAACCGCATTACAAATATCTGGGATAACTTTACTGAGATTGAGAACGCAGCTGATCTATGACAAAGTGGAAATGAATGGAGTCCCGGAGAACAGATATTAGCTCTGTCTTCTATTTTATTTTATTTGTATTTTTAAAACTTTTATTCTTCTCTCATACATTACATCCTGACCACAGTTTCCTCTCCCTCCATTCCTCCTAGTACCTGCCCTTACTTCCCTTTTTCCCCAGATCCACCCACTCCTCCCAGAGATCTCCATTGAACATGGCCTAACAAGATAATACAAGACTGGACACAAACCCTCCATATTAAGGCTATACAAAGCAACACAGAAGGAGGAAAAGGATCCCAAGCTCAGGTGAAAGAGTCAGAGACAGCCCCCTCCTATACAAGGTATATGCAGAGGACCTAGCTCAGCCCCAGACAGGGTCCTTGTTTGTCATTTCAATCTCTGTGCCCTGCTTAATTGATTCTGTGTGTTGTGTTCTAGTTTCCTCGACCCCTCTGGCTCCTACAATCCTTCCCCCACTTCTTCTGTGGGGGTCCCCTAGCTCCACCTAGTGTTTGTGTGTTTTCTCCCATCAGTTTCTAGATGACACCCCTCCCTCTAATGATAATTAGGTTAGGTACTGATCTATGAGTATGGCAGAATATCATTAGGAATCATTTCATTGACTTTCATTTCCTAGTCCTGTTTGGTTCTCTCCCTGGTCTCTGGGCTGTCCTGCCTCTGGTTCCTGGCCATCCAAGAAGTGTCAGGCATAGGCTTCCTTTCTTGATGTGGGCTTCAAGTTGGACCAGTCATTGGTTGGTCACTCCCACAAGTTCTGTGCCACTATCAATTACCCCAGGACATCTTACAGGCAGGACACAGTGTAGGTCAAATGTTTTCTGACTGGGTTGATGTCCCAGTCCCACTGTCTTGAGCCCTGTCTGGTTATAGAAGATGGCCAGTTCAGGTTCTGTATCCCCCATTACTAGAAGACTTTACTGGGGTCATTCGTAGATTCCAGGAAGTTTCCACTGCACTAGGTTTCTACATCACCCCCCAAATGCCCCCCATTATAGTCATTTCTTCCAGTACTCTCTCCCTCCTGTTTCTATATCCACATGCCCCACTCCACCTACAAAACTCTATTTTATTTACCCTTCACAGAAAAGTATATGTGTTCCCCTTGAACCATCCTTGTTAACCATGGATTGTAGTACGATTATCCTTTACTTAACAGCTAATGTCCACTTAAAAGTGAGTACATATCATGTTTGTCTTTTTGGATCTGGGTTACCTCACTCAGGATGATCATTTCTAATTCCATACATTTGCCTGCAAATTTCAAGATGTCATTGTTTTTAACAGCTAAATAATACTCATCGTGTAAATATACCACATTTTCTTTATTCGTTCTTTGTCTGAGGGAAATTTAGGTTGTTTCTAAGTTCTGGTTATTATGAACATTATTTTGAGTGAGGTAACCCAGACACACACAGAAAGACAATTATTACATGTACTCACTCATAGGTAGTTTTTAAACATAAAGCAAAGAAAGCCAGCCTANTCTAATCTACATGGGAAGTAGAAAAAGACAAGATCTCCTAAGAAAATTGGGAGCCTAGGGACCTTGGTGGAGGGTTGAAAGGGGGAGGGAAGAATCAGGAGGAGAGCAGAGAAAAAATGTAGAGCTCAATGAAAATCAATAAAAAGAAAAAAATCTTTTAAAACAAAGCTTAACAAAAAAAATTTATGAGGCCACAGTCACCCTGATAACTAAACCATACAAAGATTCAATGAAGAAAGAGAATTACAGGCCAATTTCCCTCATGAACATAGAAGCAAAAATATTCAATAAAGTATTCATAAACTGAATCCAAAAACACATTTTAAAAAAATCACCACGATCAAGTACGCACCATCCCAAAGATACAGGAATGGTTCAACACACAAAAATTAGTCAATGTAATTCACCATATAAACAAACTAAAAGAAAAAAAACATCATTATCTCATTAGATGTTGAAAAGCCTTTGGCAAAATCCAACACGTCTTCATAAGGAAAGTCTTGGAGAGATTAGGGATAAAAGAGACATACCGAAACATAATAAAGGCAATTTACAGCAAGTTGATAGTCAACATCAAGTTAAATGGAGAGAAATTCAAAACAATTCCATTAGAACCAGGAAAAAGACAAGGCCATCAACTCTCTCCATATCTACTCAATATAGTAACTGAAGTTCTAGCAGGAGCAATAAGAGAACAAGGAGATGAATGGGATACAAATTAGAAAAGAAAAAGTCTAAGTATCGTTATTTGCAAATGGTATGATAGTATACATATTTGCAAATGGTATGATAGTATACATAAGCAACCCCAAAATTTCTACCAGAGAACTCCTTCAGCTGATCAACACCTTTAGTGAAGTACCTGGATAAAAGATTAACTCAAAATAAATCAGTAGCTCTCTTATACACAGATGACAAATGGGCCAAGGAAGAGATCAGGGAAGCAATACCCTTCACAATAGCCACAATATATAAAATATCTTTGATAATTCTAACCAAGCAAGTGAAAGACCTGTAGGACAAGAACTTCAAGTGTTTGAATTAAGAAATTTAAAGGGTATGAGAAGAGGAACGCTCTCCTCTGCTCATGGAGTAGTAGAATCAACAAAGTAAAAACAGCCACCCTATGAAAAACAATCTACAGATTCAATGCAATCCCTGTCAAGATTTAAACACAATTTTTAAAGACCTTGAAAGGACAATACTCAATTTCATATGGAAAAACAAAAGAACCAGAATAGCTAAAACAATCCTGTACAATAAAAGAACATCTGGAGGACTCACCATCCTTGATTTCAAGCTTTATTGCAGAGCTATAGTAATAAAAGCCTCACGGTAATGGAGAAAAACAGAATGGTTTTTCAATGGACTTGAATAGGAGATCCAGATGTAAATTCACACACCTATGGACATGTGGTTTTTGATAAAGAAGCCACAAATACAAAATTGAAAAAAAAAGCAAGCATCTTCAACAAATGGTGTTGGTCTAACTGGATGTCAGCATGCAGAAGAAAGCAAATAGATCCATATCTATCACCCTCCACAAAACTCAAGTCCAAGTGGATCAAAGAACTCAACATAAAACCAGATATGCTCACTGTATTCTGTTTTATGGTGTTTCACATGATTGTGTAGTTTGAGAATTCTGAGATAACTATGCATGTATATAAGGACTGAACAGCTTAAATTTCTTTTTGTTATTCTTACATTATAGTTCTTTCCTCTTCCCCCATTTCCTCCCAGCTTTCTTCCCTCACTGCCCCACATTCAACTTCATATTTTTTCTTTCTCTCTTTCTTATAAAAACATCCCCCCAAAAAAAATCCAATGTTGTAATGAAACCACTTGTTGGATCCCAGATGCTCAGCCCTGAAATAATCACACAGAAACTATATTATTGAAATCACTGCTTGGCCCACTAGCTCTAGCTTCTTATTGGCTAACTCTTATATCTTAATTTAACACATATCTAGTAATCTGTGTATTGACACGTGGCTGTGGTTTACTGGCTAAAGTTCCAATGTCTGTCTCTGGTGGGACTACATGTCTTCTCTCTAACTCCTCCTTCCTTCTCCCAGCATTCAGTTTAGTTTTCCCATCTATCTAAGTTCTGCCCATTCAACAGGCCAAGGCAGTTTCTTTATTCATTAATGGTAATTACAGCAAACAGACGGGAATCCCACATCAATCCAAAGAGAACAAAACAAAAAGGAAAAACAAAACATGGAATATGTTTTGTAAGCATGCAGCCTGCCCTAGGGTATGGTTTATGTACCCAGTGTCACTCCACTGAAGAAAATGGATTCCCCCTCTCTCCACAGCTAGCAGTTGCAAATAGTTTCATTGGGGGGTTGGAACTTTGTTTCCAATTCCCCTTCGCTATGCTGGAATTTTGTCTACTTTGAATTTGTGGTGGTCTTAATATCAAGAACAAAGAACTCAAAAACTGAACACCAAGAAAACAAATGACCATATTTTAAAATGTGATATAGAACTAAACAAGGAGTTCCTAAAAGATTAAACACAAGTAGCTGAAAAACACATTTTTTAAATATTCAACATCCTTAGTCATCAGGGAAACACAAATTGAAACCACCTTGAGATTTTTATCTTATCTCAGTCAGAATGGCCAAGATCAATAAAACAAATGACAGCATATCTTGGCAAGGATCCGGGGCAAGAGGAACACTTTATTGCTGGTGGAACTACAAACTGATATAGCTAATATGGAAATCATTGTGGAGGCTACTCAAAATGTTGATAATAAATCTAACACAAGATTCAGCTATACCACTCTTGGGCAGGTACCTAAAAGATGCCATGTCTTACTGCAGAGATGCTGATTCATCTATGTTTATTAGGCTACTCTATTCACAATAGCAAGAAACTGGAAATAGTCTAGATGTTTACCAACAGGTGAATGGGTAAAGCAGATGGAGCACATTTACACAACGGGATATAATTCAGCTGTTAGGAGAAAGAAGACTTCCAGGTAGATGGAGCTAGAAACAATCATTCTGAGTGAGGAAACCCAAACCTAAAGAAACTAGTATTGCACATTTCCTTTTATATGTAGATGCTAGCTTTTAAGCTTTAGATATATGTGTTTCATTCAGAATATTTACAGAAGTCATGTCACTAGTAAGGGACCAGGGAGGGGAAAAGAGTCTTCCAATGAACAGGAAATAACATTGTGCAATAAAGAATTAAAAGGATTCTTGAGAATGTCCCTTGCACCAACAGCTGTGGAGCCTCCATAGAACCGAACTAGGTCCTCCATATGCGGGAGACAGCGGTGAAGTTTGGACTATCTGTGAGCCATCTAACAGTAGGACCAGGATCTATCCCTGGTACATGAGCTAGCTTATTGGAACCCAGTCCCTATGGTGAGGTGACATGCTCAGCCTTCATGCAGAGGGGTGGGCCTTGGTTCTGCCCCAATTTAATGTTCCAGACCTCATTGACTATCCATGAGAGCCCTTAACTGTTGGGAGGAGTGAATGTGGGGTGCACAGGAGGTCATGGAGAGGAGACAGGAGGAGGAGTGGGGGCACAACTGTGGATAGAATTTAAAATACAATTTAATAAATAAATTAAAAGAAAAGAAAAAATTAAGCACAGCCTATGAAGACTAAAAACACAATTTTTAAAAAGAAACAAAAGGGAAACTAGAATAGGAAGATTAAATGGGGATGGAATATAGAGAAGAGGAGGGGATACAGGGAAGGACAACTAACATTAATGGCTTTATAAAAGCCATATCAAAACCTACTACTGTATTAGATTCCTAAAATATATACATATAAAAGGATTTAAATGGAGTTACCATATACTGGGTGAGACACTTCCCCAATTAGACATCATATGCCACCAAATAAATCCAAAATACCAGGAACAGATCACATCTTGAGTCACTGGCCAAAGGGCTCCCACAGACACCCTGCCCTGAACATTATAATGCTCCTGCCAATGCTACTGGTTACCCTCCACCACATTACCAGAGGGAGAAAGTAACCATCAGCTTCATCCAGCTGTGACCCTCACAAGATATAATAGCAACCTTCCTGCAAGATCTACCCACTCTGCAATACTGACACAAACGTCATAGGAATGACCAACTACTTTTTGCTCGGATTTAAGGCATGTTCCACGATGTGCAACCTTTAGCCGACACTACTAATTAAAGCAAGAACAAGACTAGATCTGTCACGGGCTCTAGGGGAAAAGAATCTACTGCAATTGTTTTCCTAAACGAACATAGCAATAAATAAAAAGCGCAGGCAAGAAGCGCACATGGCCCCTCTTCTGTTGGATTTGGTTCCCCGCTTCCAACGCACATAGAGGGCTATGGATCTCTACCCTTACCATGAGTTTTGTCCCAAAATATATGAACCTTTGTTATACTCCATTCTGGGCGATTGCAGACCTCTTTAATACACCTTCAAAACTGTGATTGTTGGAGTAGGAGGTAACTGGCAAGAGAAAAACGGAATAATCTGGTGACAGATTAGAGCTGACAGAGTAACGCTGCGTTTTAGCTTACTTTTGGGAACATTTTAGAGATATTTACAAATATGTATATTTCCTTACACCGTCAAGGAGTATCTATGTGTTCGTATTTCCTTACACCATCAAGGAATATCTATGTGTTCACATTAACTTAATCAATAAAGAAATAAAGGGGAAAGATGTCTCTCCCACGGAAGAATCCCAAATAACGTATGTAATTACTCTGCTGCCAAGCATGCTTAACAAACTTCCCATTTCTCAAATGTTAGCTCCGCATAGTGAGACAAACCAGCAGAGAGTGGGGGTGGGCACTGTACCATGGAAGAACTTAACCAACACTACCTGAGCTGTGTGACAGAGATCAACAATGCTTAAGTCATGCTGGTGGGTTAAGGCCACCCTCCCCAACCTGATCTATAACCTATATTTCTAACCTGATCATGAGAAAAACATGCCCTAAACTAAAAGGGGAAAATTATCTTTTTCATGTTTGTTAATGTTGCTAGTAAACGAGACCTTGGATTTCAGGCTTAATTGTTGTTCATTTCTAGTTCTCTTTCGCTTATGTAGCTCACTAAACACTTGTATAGTTTTTTCCATTTTTTGGTAGGAATATAGTGACATCACAAGAAGACAGAGTAGATATTGGTAATACAATGATATCAGATTTGAACAATGAAGTACCTAGGAGGGGGAAGAAAAGAACAAAATGGTCATGGAAATTTTAAACATGTAAAATGTAAATGAACATGTATGGCAGAGGGGATATGAGGTCGCTATTCTAGAAGAAAAAGACTAACATGACACATAGAAGTAACAAACATTGGTGTCAAAAACACAAAAATATAAGCTTTGAAAAGAGTTACACGCAGCGGCCACTAAAACTATATAGATGGCTAGGTTACTCCCAAACAGCCAAAGCATAAGCCAATTGTCTTATGAAAATGAAGTGGAGGGATGAAGAGAAGGTAAATTTCCTCACCCAAGGCAGGCTATTGCCTTTTCTTTCAAAGATTTATCTGAACAGCAGAAACAGAAAGAATCCAAAGTCTTAAGGAAGAAAGACCCAACATTAAATCCAATTCTGGCGTGTAATGTGTGACCTTGGTTAATGCCAAACCTCTGTACTCTGATTGCCTCACTTGAATAATGAGGAAATAATGAGTGTTTCTGAAGTCCGCCGAAGAGGCAAAGTGTCATAGTATATTCTAGGACAAATACAGTTTCCGATGGAGGCTCTGTACCCACAACACTATGGGGTCACCAGGACCTGGTCACTAAGGTCCTGGGATGGTTTTCTCTCTCCATAACTCACAAGCTGTTCCCAAGGAGAGGGAAACATGCAGCTGTGTTGCCTTCACTAAACTTGGCGCAGACATATGGCATCCTGGAGGAGCAGCCAGGAACTGGCTCATCCTTCCCTTCTGTGCCATGGGGAGAATGGAGCAACAGTGAAAAGAATGCCACAAATTTCCTATACTCTTGAAGCTTTTTTCTGCTCGAGTCTTCGTTAAGCTGACTGGATCCCTCACTAATTTCCAGTCATGGCACGGAGCTCTGATTGGTACAATGTTGCCCACCTGGCAATGGCCTCTGAGGGGCAGCAAGGGTCAAGGATGATTTGCTATCTTCCATAGCCATTTAAAAAAAATTAATAAGTCAGGTACTACCCTTCCTATAAATTGGATTAAATTATTCAATGTCTTCCTATTAAAATAAAACCAAACTCTTTGGCCTCCAGGCACTGAATAATTTGTCCCGAGTGTTTGCTTTCCTATCCAAATTTAATTGGTTCCATTCTTTCCCTCTCTCTCTCTGACCTCCAACCACAACCATTCTCTTTCTTTTCCAAGAATACTCCAGCTTGTCTCGCCTTGGGGTCTTTTCACCAGCTTTCTCTTCTAAAAGGCTCTTGGCTTCCCTCGGTGTCACTCGGGCCTAGTTTTTCCTTCACTTATTATCTTTAGAGATTCTTCAGGAACCTTGCCAGTGACCTTTCAAACTAGGTTAGTCCCATTGTTAGATACATCAAATGCCAGGCATTTTCTTCTTCCTGTCACTTGCCTAGCTGTAAACATGTAGTGTGTGTGTGTGTGTGTGAGAGAGAGAGAGAGAGAGGTTACTTGCTCTGAATCAGATGCCCCTGCAAACTGGCAAGAGCACCTGAGCACAGTGCAACACTCAGCATTTATTACTGGATCTGCAGCTTCTACAGCATTGGGCTATAAAAACCACTTTAACTGGAGAGCCCACAGATCCCATGTCTTCCTCTGCCCTATTTTATGTTGTATTAGCTCTTTTGTGTCACTGTGATCAAATAAACACCCAACCACAGCAACCTAAGGAGAAGCAGGTGAATGTTGCCCATGTTTCAGGTTGATTTCATTCTGTTGCTGAAGGGATGGCATGACTCAGGGAACAGCATGGCTCAGTATCTGTCTGCGGTGGCAGATTGTGAAGCAGTGTCTGTTTGCATGGTATAGGTCAGAAAATGGAGTGCATATGCTAGAAACGGGGCTGGGTATTGGCTTTAAAGGCCCACCCTAGTGACCTACCTCCTCCAGGCAGACCCACCCTCCTAATATTACAGCTGCCTATGGCAAAGGCATACCAGACCACAGCTGAGTGGAAATAATGTAGTCAGTAACTTTTCTGCTAGAATAGCTATGACCCTGCAGGTCTGAAAGGCTTATGTGATTGGTCTCTCCTTCCTCCTTGCCCAGTCCATCAACAACTCCAAACCAACCTCCTCGTAGTTCTCAATCCCAGCCTCCAGAAATCTGTTTCCTCACCCCATACCAGCAAAGAAGGTTCTTGGGCCTTCAGCTTTCAAGATATTGCTAGAAGCTGGGGACTTAGTATTCAAGACATGAGTGAGCCCGTGACGTTTCAGAGACAAACCTGGTATAGGAGGTTCTTCTGTTCATGTGTTGCTTTCACTGGTTAATGAATAAAGAAACTGCTTTGGGCCTGATAGGGCAGAACTTAGGTAGGCGGAGAAGACAGGACTGAATGCTGGGAGGAAGAAGGGCAGAGAGAGAGATGCCATGGATCCTCTGCTGGAGATATACATATTGGACCTTTGCTGGTAGGCTACAACCTCATGGTGATACACAGATTAATAGAAATAGGTTAAACTAATATGTAAGAGTTAGCCAATAAGAAGTNGGCCTGATAGGGCAGAACTTAGGTAGGCGGAGAAGACAGGACTGA
This sequence comes from Ellobius talpinus, assembly GCA_001685095.1. Lineage (NCBI taxonomy): Eukaryota > Metazoa > Chordata > Mammalia > Rodentia > Cricetidae > Ellobius > Ellobius talpinus. The sequence continues at coordinate 33,636 of LOJH01005607.1, read as the reverse complement.
ATGCTGGGAGGAAGAAGGGCAGAGAGAGAGATGCCATGGATCCTCTGCTGGAGATATACATATTGGACCTTTGCTGGTAGGCTACAACCTCATGGTGATACACAGATTAATAGAAATAGGTTAAACTAATATGTAAGAGTTAGCCAATAAGAAGTTAGAGCTAATGGCCAAGCAGTGTTTTAAAGAATACAGTTTCTGTGTGATTATTTTGGATGTAAGCTAGCCAGGCTGCCAGGACAAACAAAGGGCCCCCCTCTTCTTGCAACTCAAACCATAATAGTTTCTTCTTTATTCCTGCTTATTTATGTAGCTGCTACATATGGACTTGCTCTCTGGCTTTAGTGTTTGACAGAGAGATCAGTGCAAGAGGAATACTTTTTTCCTCCGGTTTGTCTCCTGGATCAATTTTTCCCCTTCAGATAGTCAGAGCCTCACTCCATTATGAGGAAATGCATTTTAGAACTGACCTTCAACTCCTACTAAAGTATTAGCTTCCTCCACCCAGGGACCCTGTTAGCAGATGACAGAGCAGAAAAACAATTATGGAGGATGCTTTCCTACAAACCCTCAAGTAATAATGCAAGTAGAGAGTCCCTAACTCAGTCTCCTTTTTTATTCCGAATCCTTTCATGCACTGAAATGTGTTTGAGTATCTATCTCCTGGGTAGTTTGTGAAAGACAGATAGGAACAGAAAGGCTGATGACGTTTGACCCTCATCTTCAAATTCTGTATAACATAGGAGACAAACACTTGAATAAGTGACTAAATTACCAAGTATTAATTCATTCAACAAACATTTATTGAACCCTTACCATGTGGCAGAAACTGGAGCAAATGTTGGGAAAACAGTGATGAGAAGACACATCCTTGATCTCCACCAGAAACAGCAGAAAGACAAATACATTTACAAGCAATTACTGTTGTGATACATGGCCAAGGTCTTGGAGAAGTAAGAAATATTGACTCATATCATTCTCTTAGCAGCTAAGCTAGCAAAGGCAATTTTGTTCTCAAGAACATTTTTCTGTTGGCCCCTTTAGTATGTTCAGGAGACAGCCCTCCCTGCTCCCCAAGCAAAGGGAGAGCAGCTTTAAAGGGGAATTACGACAAAGAAAGACAAAGGGAACTGTAAAATTCAAGGTAAGAAATGTCAAAGGAGGAAAGGTTAGAGAAAAAGCACACTTAAACTTTTAATAAGGTCAAATGGGAACCAATTGAAAACAATAATACTTTCTCAATCTGCTCCACAGTGAACTGTGGGGGGAACCTTGCCCTGTGCTGATTTAACTCACTGCCTCTGGGCAATACTTAACTTCTCCTGCCCTGGATAATGGCAATGATTTTTCCACCTGTAAGTCCTGTGTATGTGAAATATCTTTGCCAAACAAACAAATTCACCATTTTTCACTGTTGTTGTTCTTGGTAATTTTTATTTTTTTGCTTTGTTGTTTGTTTGTTTTTCTTAATCTTTGCAGAAGCAACAAACAGAACTGGTATCTACCTGGCCACACCCTCATCTGGTAAACCTTAAATACAGAGCTACCATAAAATTTGGCATCACACAAAAACACGTTAAAGGAGTTGCTTTGCTCATGGCTAATAACTAACTGGAAGCAAAGTAAGGACAGTTCTTTAGGTACACAGTGCAAGGGGCTACAGACCATCATGACAGACGAGGCATGGCTGGAACAAAATGAGGGCTGGTCACTTTGTTTTACAATCGAAAGCAGAGAGGGGACAGGAAGCTGGGTCTGGCTAGTCTTAGGCCTTCTTCCGATGATGCACTTCCTCCAGGCAGGCCCCATCTCAAGGCCCAACCCAAGCTGAGTCTATGGAGGACACGTCACATTCAGACCACAACAGACATCAGGAATACCTCGAGAGTTTTAGTTAATTAATGTATATCTTAGTTTCTTTTAGAGTCTTTCTTTTGGTTTTGCTATTTGGCATTAGAGGGTCTGATACATTATCCAGGCTGGCCTTGAACTCCTGAGAGTAACCCTCCTGCTACAGCCTCCAGAGTTTGGGAATTACCACACTCAGGTGTTTTAATCTTTATTATGGATACTGAAAAAAGATGGAGTATGACAACCAAAAACATAACTATCTTAGCTTTTTTTCCCCTTTGGTATTGTAACAGAATGATATTTAATGAGTATGTGAATTTCTTTGTGTTAAGTTTCCAAGTAGTAAAATGACTGACTAATATTTAAGTCCCCTTCTGGGCCGATTCCATAGTTGGTAGTTTATAAGTCTATATATCCTAACATGTTATTTGATTTAACAAGGGAAATCAAAGTAGCAATTGTCAGGTGATGGTCTGCCCAGATTGTTCCCAGAGGGCATAGCCACACTGTCTAAGTTAGGGTTTCTATTATATGATACAAACACCAAGGCCAAAAGCAACTTGGGGAATAAAAGGCTTATTTGGCTTGCACACCACTCCTCAGCTGTTCTCCATAACCCTGTTTATGCCTTCAGAACCTACACCACCTAAGGCGCTCCTACACACTCCAAGTCCCGCTGCTAGCATAAAGGTATAAACTCAGCCATCTCTGGAACACAGCTCTGTGTGCTCACTCTGAAAGACTTCCCAGAATATTTCACCCAATGATGTTGGGCTCTTCTTAATTATCACTTTCTCAACTTCAGCTCAGCAGCATCAGTTGTCCCAGGAAAACAAAGATTGCACCTCAGTGATGCTGGTTGTTAATCACGGCTGATTTCCAGCGCTAGTTGACCAGAACCATGACATACTTCCTTCTGTAACTTCACAACCCAGGCCCCTGTCATCTTCACAGCTCTCAACATTATCGTCTCGCAAGCTCTCCTCACCGAACAGCCCACTGAGCTCTCAACACTGGGTGACTTTTCTAGGCCCACGTTTCAGCCCTTCTACAACCCTCCCAAAATGAACATGGCCAGGTCTGCCATGGTAATATCCCATTCTCCTGGTACCAATGTCTGTCTTAGTTCAGGTTTCTACTGCTGTGATAACATCCTGTGGTGATAAGCAACTTGGAGAGTAAAGGGTTTGTTTTGTTTACACATTTTTAAATCACAGTCCATAGAGGGAAACCAAGGCAAGAACTCGAAGCTCTCAAGAACTTGAAGGCATGAACTGATACAGAGGCCATGAAGGGATGCTGCTTACTAGCTGGCTCCTCATAGCTTGTTCAGCCTGCTTTCTTATAGCACCTGGAGTAAATTAAGCATCCCCCACCTTGCCATCAATCGCTAATTAGGAAAATGCCTACAATTTTGCTTATGGCCCAGGCATATAGAGGCAATTTCTCAACTGAGGTTCTCTCTCAGATGACTAACTCCAACTGTGTCAAATTGACATAAAAACTAGCCAGCACGCACACATTACTCAACTCTTTAATATCAAGGGCTTTTTGTTTATGGAGAATATTCATTCCATGATGTACTTCTCAGATGTTTAATTTATCAAATTATTTTCTTTAAGTTAATTTCCATTTCAAAATGTATAAAGTTAAATATGCTAAAATAATTTAGAATTACCTTATATACTTCCAGCATCTTAATAGAAGAAAAGTACAAAAATACAATGTTTTAAAATATGCTTAGTCTTAAGCTTGTTCTAGACCATTAATGACTTATATGCTTGATTAATTTTCTTTATTATTTCTAGAATTCCTTACATATTGCAAGGTTATGGTAGGACTACATTTGATATTATAGTGAAATTACAGTGTTCTTATCAAATCAAAAAGACAGAGAACAAAGTCTCAGAATGCCCAGGTTATACAATATGGGTCAACAAACATTTCATCATAAGATCTGATTATTTATTTCAAGATGATATTAAGAGATCAATTTATAGTCACATTAAATCTATAATAATCATATATCCTTAATTCTAATTGGATTTTAGTTCTTTATATGACTTTATAGGCTCATGGTTTCAGGACACTATTTACCAATTTAAAAAGGGGCTACTTGAAGAAATAGCTGATTCCAGAGAAAGGGTATCTTATTCCAATCAGCGAGAAATTGTTCGAAAATTCTGTTGCAAATGCTAATGGCAAAACGATGGAAGGAATGAAAAACGAATTGAATATTTTAGTCATTTAGTAATAATGTATTCGCTGTTATTCATTCACATAGATACATTATATAGTGTTGCTAATTGGTGCTACAATCATTTGTACAATTTTATTATGATGCTCTAACATTTTGAAGCAGGGAACATAATACATTTCTATAAGGAATCCTGATAGATTTCATCCACACAAGAAAACAGGCACATGCAAAAGGGGGCTCATTCTACAAAAGAATTTGCCTTACCCTCCAAAATGCTAATGCTACAAAAGTAAAGATGACTGAGGACAGTTTCTGAATTAAATATTCTTAAGGCAGCATGAATTTAATATATTGTGATATTGGCTTCAGTGTGGGAAAGAAATTGTGATGAAGCTACTGGAATAGTAAATAAAATTTGAAATGCATTGTCTGTGAGAAGCTAATGCTGTATCCATGGAGAGTGTTATGAATTTGATAATTGTGTCATGGTTAGGCAGAAGAATGTCCCTGTTCCTGGAAGCTAAGTGCTGAAGTGTTTGTGCTAAAGCATGCGTGGCTAAGTCTGAAACACTCCAAGGCTTTAGCTACAACAAATACTCCTTCCTTCTCATTGTTCTTAAAACAATACAGCATAACATGATTCATAGCACATTTATATATCACATGCCCTACATAATTTAGAGATGATGTAAAGGACATGGAAGGATATGTATATACTATATATAAATATGATGTCAATTTAAAAATATTTATTTTTGTCATTTTAATTGTGCATATGTGTATGTTTGTGTGGGATATATGCACGTGAGCTGAGGTGCCCAAGGACCAGAGTGTTATATTTCCCTGGAGCTAGAGTTGCAGGCCATTGTGAGCCACTGAACATGGGTGCTGGGTCCGAACTTAGGTCTTCTCAAAGTGAAGTATATGCTCTTAACTGCTGAGCCATCTCTCCAGCCACATACATCACTTTATGTGAGAGACTTGAACATCTGTAGATACTGGAACCAAAGAGGCCCTGAAACCAACTCTCTACAAATAGTGATAAGTGTGTGTGTGTGTGTATGAGTACATGCGTGCGTGTGTGTACGTGCATGCGTGTGTTCATGCTTGTGTGTGTGAGTGTGCATTTGTATATGCATGTGTGTGAGTGCATGTGTGTGTACATGCATGTGAGTGCATGCATGTGTGTGAGTGGGCATGTAAGTGTGTATGTGCATGTAAGTGTGTGTGTATTAATATGGACTGTGCAATGCAATGGCAAATGCAGAGAAAGATTTCATAGACACAGGGAATGTGAGTTGTTGCAGGATAAAATGCTACTATCATTCCACAGGTTATTTACAAAATTCTTGATGGTGAATGTGTTTATTATCAGGTTCAGAGGTTTCATTGGTTTTCTCAATTTACCTCTTATGGAGTAGTATATTTAATAGTATTTACTAACATACATATAAACATGTTCTTTATACTTCTATGAACAGACTTTGACTTCCAAAGGTTTGACATATGATTTTTTTCATTTTGTGATTATGTGAAAATGATACAAGTCCAATAGAAATCAAAGTTCAAATCTTTAATTTTCATCTATTTCCAGGCTAATTATGTGTGGCACAATATAGTCTCTTAGTGTCAGGCAGCAACAATAGGCCCCAGCTCCCATAATCAGTCCTATGTAAGGTACTATGTTACCTCTATGTTTTAGATACTGTGTTTTGTATTTTTGCATTCCATCATGTCTATGGCGTACTTTGGACACAACAGGGTAGATGCATATGCGAGCTCACAATCATTATGACAATATCCCATGCAAGTTCAAGCCAGACAAAAGTCTAGCTTGTGAGAAGAAAGCAGTAATTGTCCATGAGGTGAAATTTAAGATAATGGTCCAGTATGAAGAAGGTAAGGCAATAACAGCCATTACACATAAGTTAGGTCTTCCACAGTTGTCATCTTGTCCCTGAGGTAAGTTCATCATTGACACAGTGAAACAAGTTAAACCTACTGTCTTCATAAAGTAAAGAACTAGGCTCATTGATAGTATGGAAAACTCTTTGTCATATGGATGGAAAACCAGATACAGAGCTAAATGCTCTCTTATGGTCCAGAGAGAAGAAGAAGCCATTTCGAGACACAATACAACATGCCATGTTTGCAAACACAGAAAGCCAGGGTTTGTTTCAGTGCTCCAAACGGCACAATAAATTTAATAATGTGATGACCCACAGTGAGGCAACGCATGCCAGAAGCTTTGAAGATAGTAAGAAGCTGCATAAGATAATTGTAGGACAAAAGTATTTGTCAGAATAAATATTTAGTGCTGATGAAGCCAGCTTGCTCTAGAAGCATGTGCCAGAGCGTGCTTATGTTCATCAAGAGTCCAAGACAATGCCAAGATGCAAGGCATTAAGCATCACTCAGTGCTGCTCTGCCCTGGAAATACTGCAGTGTCCAAATTAAAGCCTTTCCTAATCTGTCACTCAGAGACTCCTAGAGCATTCAAGAATGTGATCAACCTTGCCCTTCCTGTTTCTGATCACCATAAGAAGGAAACCTGGATGATGTCAGCATAGAAGATCTGTTTTTGAACTGTGTTATTCTACAGGGAAGAGCACATTGTAGAGAAAATGACACCCTATTTAAGATTCTTCTGATATCAAACATACTTCAGGGCATTCAAAACTTATCTGCATTACACAACCTGATTTAAAATTGGTGTATTTGTGGCTCACTCCAATCACTCATTCAACCAATAGATCAAAGTGCAATAGCTGTTTAATAGCTGCACTCAAAGCAGCTATTTACTGTTAAATGCTATTTACTCTGAACACTTGTGCAGAAAGTTGGGGCAGCTGATCACTCTCCAAAGCACTCAGAGGTTTGGAAAGGTTTAGCATTCGAAATGAGATGCAGAACATCATGCGGCCTCGGAAGCCACAGAGAAACGCATGAATGGCATTTGGAAGTAAGTTTTGAAGACATATGTGAAGACATTCAAAGACTTCAACAAAGATTCTTCTGTTGTTGAAATAGTAAAGAGCAGCGTGTTGGTGCTTGGGAAACAGAACAGCGCATTGATAAGGAGAATATTCATGAGCTCGTTGTCATGAAAGTGAGCAGCTTCCTAGGGAGGTGCTGATTGAACAGAGGAAGAACATGGTTAAGAATGTGAGGAAGAAGAAAGAGTTAGACCCTAGACAACAAGAAATTTCACAACAAATAAAGCCGCAAAGGCATTTGCTGGCATCAATAGTGGTGTGCAGACATTAGAAGGAACAGATCTTGGCACTCTGAGAGATCTGTAAGTACTTTTGAGCAGATGTAGGCTGTCCTTGCTTGATGTAGGGAAACGTGCAATGAAAAGAACAGACTGTTCAGTCAACACTTGATATCCTCCCAAAGAACATAAAGCTCACTAAGCCATCAGCCAATGCCAATGCCCCCAGTGACTTGTAATAGTTATTCTCCAGCCTCATGAGAAAAGAGAAAAGTTGATGGCCTACCAGGGAGCCATCCCAAAACCAAGCAGTTCAATGCAACAGGCATCTTTGGGCCCAGTGTACCCTTGTTGTGTACTGCCTTAGTTAGGGTTTTGTTGCTGTGAAGAGACACCATGGCCATGGCAACTCTTATAAAAGAAAACATTTAATTGGAGCTGGCTTACAGTTCAGAGGTTTAGTACATTGTCATAAAGGAGGTATGGAAACATGCAGGCAGACACAGTGCTGGGGAAGGAGCCAAGAGTTCTACATCTGGATCAGCAGGAAGCAGAAAGAGAGAGTGACACTGGGCCTGGCTAGAGCTTCTGAAACCTCAAAGCCCACCCTCTATGACATACTCCTCCAACAAAGCCATACCTATTCCAACAAGGACACGTCTCCAATAATGACACTCCCTATGAGTCTATTGGGGCCATTTTCATTCAAACCATCACATGTACATTAGTTGGAAGCATCCCTACAAGGATCATGATTCTCACAGTATTCAGTAAGTTACAATAACTGTTTGATCCTGTTTTACCTTAATTTTAGCACAATATGATTTTGTTTATCTGTAGCCTAAATTTTCTGAGCATGTGCAAGGTGGACAAGACTAAAATAAGGCATGGATTTCAGTAAATGTGTATCTCAGATGCATTTTTAACTTTCAATTTTGTAAATTTTTTTATTCTTTGGTATCTTCAGCTTGCCGAGAGCTTATTGGGCTATGGCTCTACCATCGATCAAACAGTATCTATGCACACAATATAGAATATCTGGAATAAACTGCAAGGTCTCACATAGAGAGAAGTTAAGTTTAGGTTGACCACTATCCTTCTTACCACATTGTATAGATAGAAACTTTATGCATAGTGCTTTTGACAATGTGTACACCTTATCAATTCTTTATGGTCTGTCCTTCCTCTATTTCTTAGATTCACTGAAATGGAATTTCTTCTATAATTTTACCTTGGCTCTGCTCAAACTTCTTATCTCCTCCTCTGCTTCCATGAACTTTCAAATTCTGCTCTTGACATTGACATTTTTCTTCTAGCCTTTTGGTTGCCTGATTGCGCAGGATGTTTCTCAATAGCCTTTGAATGTCCCAACCACCCCACAACACATACACACACACACTCACACACACACACATACACCACAACATACCACACCATACATGTACACACACACCACACACATCACTTACACACACATACACACAAACCACACACACACCACCCACCACATCACACATACCACACACACACCACACTATACTACATACACACACACATCATACACAGAGTTTTGAGAAACCAGTGCTTTTAATTTTGAAAGAGGAATTTCTGACTTTAAATTATATGTGCTGTCTCTGTTCTCAGAATGCCACAGTAACAAGCATTGGCTTAAGCATCACAACAATCAATATTCTAGTTACAGTTCTACAACCAACCACGAGCACGGCTTTCGAAGTGTAGTTCTCTTCATTTCCATTTTCTTATCAGTTAGTAGTTAAGTGTGCTTTACAGTTATAGGAAGCACCACAGAAATTGCTGAAAACCAAAGTCTTAACACAAGTATCAGTGAGATGTCACCACTGATAAAGGAAGTTGTCTCTATGCTTAAATTCAATCTCTGAGGCCCATATGGTATAAAGAAGGAACGAACTTAAATAAATTGTTCTCTGACCTACACACCATGCGCGCACACACACACATGCATACACACATGCTAAGCATGAAAAGAAGTTTAAACTAACTCAGAACAATAAGAAACAAACCCTGTTCATTGGTTATCTATCACTCATATCCCATCACGACCACATCATCACCACTATCAATGCTGTAGTAACTTTATTAATCACTGTCAGGAACTACAGAGTCAGAATCACTGCCAAAATGTGGTGTATGAAATTGAAGCTCTCTCAATGGAATTCAAGAGCTCTTAATTAAACATACTCAATTAGTCTAGTCAAAACTTATGAAGAAAAAGCTATAATACTTTTACTTCTGAACTCATCAAAATTAACTTAATTCTTGTGCTAATGACCTTAACTTTAATAATAATACATTATCCCAAAGTATAGAAATACATTAAACAAATAGAGCATGACTCCTATATCTATTGGTCCAACCTATAAACTCAAATTAAGGATCTATTATGTTCTAGATATCTTCTAAGAGTCAGTGGCATTAGACAGGAAGATAGACCAAGTTGGCAAACTCCCTGTTCTCATGAAACACATTCCAAATGGAGATGACAGAATCACTCTGTAAATATGCTATGTATCATATATCTGCTGTATGGCAGTTTCTTCCCCATTGGTATGATCCATTTTGGAAGGAAGTTTTTCAGACTGAGGTTCTAAAGAATGGTGAAACATTTCATCCTGCAGGGAAGTGCCTAAAGATTCAGGAAGTTCTAGAAGGAGGCTCCTTAAGACTCAGGAAGGAAACAACTCAGAAGCTTCAGGAGGGACCTGAAATCAACATTTTTCTATCAATGGTTTGCTATCTAAGATGAGCAGAGGTTTTTTTCCCATCTTTGCCAGGAGTCATATCAACAGTATCAGATTTAGGGAAAACTATAAAGACAGAATGAGACAGAGAAAGAGAAAAATGATGATCCAATGAGCTGCTCTGCAAAGGCCTCTCAAATAACATAGTCATATTGGAAAATCCAAACGAAACCCTTTTCTCGCACTTTCAAGCATGTGAAACATTGATTAACAATACACATAAACCCATACCCGAAATTTCATGAAGTCTCATCTAAGATCAAGCGTTTAAAGAGAAGAACACCGTTATCGATTGTGGATTATTAATTCAGTCCACAGATACACAGAGTCCTTGTGCAGCTGCTGGAACGGACGCCAACCTCAATGAGCTCCGTCACATAAAGGGGCCCTTGTTACCCTGTGAAAGACAGAAGTCAGCCTGAGGCGACTAGTTTTCGCTAGCTCCAACTACACATAGGCAATTTATGGGAAGTGGTTTATTCTATTCCAGACTCATCCATCAGTCGACAAGTACCATCTTCAGAATTCTATGTCTGTTCAGTATGCAAATAGTGTACATTTTGTAATTAGAGTGTAGCAGCGTCGTTTCTCTTGCTGTGCCCATTCATTATGCTAGCCTTCACTTCAAATATACTAAAAGCTTCTATAAGCCTTTCCTTTTTAATAAAGACACATGTGAAATGTGTTTTCTACATTTTAAGGTCCTGGTCTTTCCCTGGATAGACCAGATCCAATGGCGATTAGCACAAGACTCCAACGTTCCAGTTTCCTCTCCCTCCACAACTCAGGGACACTGTAGGAATAATGAACCCCAAGATTTCCTACATGGTGACCCACAGTGACACTGGAGACCAGTACAGCTTTTCTTTCTGCCCCATATTGCCCCCTCTTCTCTTTCCTTCATTGATATTTTTTCAGGGCATCTCTAACAAGCTATCATATTTCAGGGAGAGGGGTAGAGATTTAATGACCACCATCAGAGACCCACCGGATACAGGAGTGCTGACTCTCAGCCTGCCTCCCCCTCCATTCACCACTTGTCCTGATGAATATGATGGATCTGAGAAGACAGAAGTATCCACGGCAGATGCCAGAACCCACGAGGAAGCAGTAACAAATACTGCATCTTTTCGAGCACACAAAAATGACCTTGTTCTTAGGTACAGAGGATGCACATATTTCTCCTTAAAACTGAAGAGGAGGGAGGAGAAACATTGGTCGGGATGCAAAACAGTGGTCGGAATGCAAAACAAACAGAATAAAGAGTCAGAAGGAGCTCACATTCTCTTGAAATAAATGATAGGCATTTTTAATCCAATAACTATTGTTGTCTGTGTTATAATACAATTTTAGTGTTTTCCTTTATAGTGTGTGGATAGGAGTATGCACCCATGAGGAGGCCAGAGGAGGACAGTGAATGTTCTATTTGAACATATTCCACCTTATTTCCTGGAGACGGTATCTCATTTATCCTAGAGTTACGTTAATGACCAGAAAGCCCCAGTGATCCAGCTGGCTCTACCCCCACTTCACTGGGATTCTGAAAGCTCATGGCCATGCCTGCCTTTATTTTTTAACATGAATGCAGAGGATTTGAAATCAAATCCTCATGCTTGCCCAAAAAGGACTCTGAACTGCTGAGCTATTTCTCCAGCCTCTAGTCTATGGGAATACTTTATTCTCATTTTAAAAATTAGTTCTTCGAGGTTTTCATACACTGTGTTTTGATCGTAGTTACTTCTTCTCCCAACACCTCCCAGATAACATTTCCAATTCAGTACCTACCTAACTTTCCTCCTATTTTTTAATAGACCCATCAGCTCTAACATGTGCTGCCCACATATACTGTGATGTGTGACCTTCTACCAGAGAACGCTGGACCCACCAGGGGCTAGATTTCTAAAGAAAACTAATGATGTCTCCCCAGAAGTTATCAAACACTAACAGTTCTTCAGGTAGGGGTGGGACTCCATGCCCACCTGCCCTCTCCATGCCGGAATGTTCTTCTGGCTTGAGTTCCCACAAGTCTTGCATATGCTGCCACAACTGCTGTGAGTTTCTATGTACAACTTGTCTCTGTGTCTAGAAAACACTATTTCCTTGCAGTCATCCACCACCTCTGACTCTTAAAACTGTTCAGACCATTCCTTATGAATGCTCATAGAGCCTCGGGAAGAGGAGGTATGATGCTTATGTCCCATTTAGGGCTGAGGGTCCTGTCCTCTATTTTTCCCTTAGTTGTGGTCATCTCTGGAGCTTTGCATTAATCACCATTTCCTAAAAATAAAAGCCTCTGTGACAAGGGCTGAGGGACACATTAATCCATAGGTATGACTATAAATCATTAGGAGTTGGTTTAATATTATTTCCATCTAGAAGAATAATGGCAATAGTTTCTCTCCTGAGACATAGGACCCATCTAGCCACAGGTTTTTGTGCTAATAACAGTGCCAGGCATGGGTTTCACCCTTTTGAGCAGGACTGGTACAACCACATCCCAAGAAGGTTTTATTATTGTTCAGGATTATGTTCGTTATTCTGAGTCTTTTGTATTCCCATGTAAAATTTAAGACTGTTTTTTTAATTTCTATGAAGAATTTCATTTAAATTTTTGTGGGGATTTCAATAAAATTGTTGGTTGCTTTTTGGTAGGGTGGCAATTTCTGCAATTAATGTTACCAGTCCATGAGTGTGGGAGACTTTTCCATCTTCTGGAATCTTCTTCAACTTCTTTTTCAGTGTCTTAAAGTCTTTTATCAGGTGCATTCCAAGATGGTCTAGGCTATTAGAAATTGAAGTGTTCTCCCCTGATCTCTTTCTCTCTGTGTTTGCCATTTGCATATAGGAGGGCTACTAATTTTGTGTATTATTTCTGGAATTTGATATATTGCTGAATGTGTTTATCAACACTAGATGTTTCCTGCCATAGTCTTTAGGCTCTTTCATACATAGAACCATGTCATCTACAGATACTGATACTTTGAATTATTTTGCTATTGTGTCCTATTTATCTCCCTGGTTTATTATATTGCTCTAGCTAAGGCTTCAGGTTCTGTGAACAGAAGGACAGCCTACTCTTGTTTCTGATTTTAGTGTAAATGCCTCGAGTTTTTCTCTGCTTAGATTTTATATGACCATAGGCTTTGCTTAATGTTGCTTTTGTTATGTTGCGATGTGTTCCCTCTATTCCCAGATTCTCCAGGACTTTATGAACATTGGATTTTGTCAAAGGAATTTGCTGTATCTAAAGAGATTATCTGTAGTTTCTGTCCTTGAGTCTATTTGTGTGATGGATTATGTCCATTTATTCTAATAGATATTGGCTGATTGGGCATATCACAAAATACCATTGTTCTACTATATGTAAATGTAATGTTAACTGTGTCAGATGAGAAAAATGGCAAGTCCATCATAGGCCTAGGTAAAATACGTGCACAGTAGGGAGATGGATATTATGAAGTCTAAGGGTCTCTATTATTTCAGTGAAATTTCTGGGGATCCCATGGTCTTGGGTACTTTTAGATAGTTTCCCCCAAATAAATTGTATATAGTTGCAAAGTTCTCCCCTTACTATGTAAAATAAAGCACTTGTTTGGTAGGTATATCCATATTCTGGAGACAACATTATTTCACTACCAAGAATACAGCACCAAATCACATGCCACATGGATGAAAATAGCCAAATTTAAGAAGTACAAAAGAGGGAAGAGAGTATATATCAAGTCAGCATTTGTAAGGCCCTGAATTAAATAACCAAAACACACATACACACACACACACACACACACACACTGTTAATATTTACCAGAGAACACCTGCCATGGAAGAGGTACTAACTAACCAGAGAAACAATAGGGCCAGATCAATGGGCATCAGCCAATTTCTGTAGTCTACGGCTAGTGTCAGGGACAGAATTATAGATGGGCTCAGGAGTACTGCTCCAACCATTTGAGCTGTCCAAGCTGTTCAAGCTAATGGACTCATCAAATATTCATTATTCAGTCTGATAGAAAAAGATAGCAACATTAACTCCCCGGAATCACATCATCTCTGCAGGAGACAAAACAGTCTCTTGGTGGCTAGTTGAATATGTTGCATCTTTGTCATAGCTAGTCTTCATTGTTACCTTGGCTGGATTTAGAATCACCACAGAAACATTTCTAGGGGTTCCCATGAGTGTTGCTAGCAATGTTTCGGTGTTAGGGAAGAACATGACCCCCAAATATGAACAGCACTATCAGTGGGATGGGTTCCTGGATCCAATAAAATGGAGAAAAGGAATGGAAGACCAGTGTTCACCTTATTCGACTTTCTGACTGCAGACACAATGTAGCCAGCTGCTTTATGTGCCTGCTGTCGTGCTTTCTCTGCCATGATGGACTGGACCTCAGACTATGGTCTAAAATAAGCCTTCCTTAAGTAGCTTTAACTAGACTTATTTTTCCCTCAGAAGCAATAAATGTGGCTAATACAGACCTTTTAACTTGAAAGAGCAGTACTTCATTTTGACAGAAATAAACACAGGTTATGAGCATCAGCTGGCTTTTCTATTCATATTTCTACCCATTTTCTACCAAGTTAGTACTAATATTTGAGAACTTCCTATGTTGGATACATCCATATGATATGCCTCATAATACAGAACAGAACAAAAGGAAGTGTGGAAATAGTTACCTGATACTTGACCATGTGATTACTGGTCACAAATCATGCCAACCAGGAACTACTGGCTCCATAAAGCAATGGAAAGAAGGCATAGCTATGGGACCAGCTTGATGCATTGTACTCTCTAATTGATGATGTGTGCTGTGCCCCTGTTTGGTTGAATATATAAATCTAGGAACTGATATTTTGAAAGTAATACAAGTCTCGTCTTAGTCGACCTTGATCATTGAAAGAAAGTGGTGATTCTTACATCCAATGAATGAGAGGCATAAAAAAACATGGTCTACATGACTGAATTAGCTGGTAAAGAAAGCTAATTGAGGAGAATATGGTAACTTCAACATGGTGAGAGTTGTGTCATCATGAAAGCCATCAAGGAATGTCAGAGGGTGAGGGAAATAATAATATTTGAAAGCTTTAAACTAGCTATTACACAAAGAACTACAGTTTGTGCTCCTGACTATGTTTTTATGAGAATCCTGCCCCAGGAAAAGAAACCCATGATAATCTCAGAAGATTAATTCTTAGTACATCTATGAAAATTTGCATCTGCGTAGTATAAATAATAGACTAAAATATGCTGTCCGAGTGGCATTAGGAGTAAAAACACCATTCTCCCAGTTTCTAGACATGTTGGCAGGCCTCAGCTGTCAGTATTATTTGCGAAATTCCTTGATTGAGAGACATCCTTACTCAAAGTAATGGTTCCTTTCAAGGTACTTCATAAGATCTGGCCTTTGTGCCCCAACTCCCAACAATCTGAATTGCCTTTGGTCTTCAGGACACTGCACATTGGCTCAATTTTCCTTTATGCCCAGTTGTAGTTCCAAGAGAATTGTCCAAGAAACTTCCTGCCCCATAATGTGAAGTAACCCCAGGAAACCCTACCTATGAAGCCATGGATGGTGTCATGTCAAGCAAACTCATGCTCTGAACCAGAAACAAGACTGTGGTCCTAGCCACACATTTGCTTCCAACATGTTAATTGATGTCCAGCAATTCAAGGCAGCATTTGACCATTAGTTTTCCCATTGCCTTCACAGAGGAGAGAGGCAAACTGTTTTGATCCTAAACTAAGACCCAGACTACCTTTAAGTTCCAGGGGTTTGTGACCATGAGAATAAAAATTCTGGTGTCTAGTCCCCTCTGTAAAGTGAGACACACATTAAAGGTTTTTTAGTGCCCTACTAGCTCTAATAACCTCTGTATCTAAATGTTCCAAACCCACTATAATCCCTTAGCTGAGCATTTATAATGGCACTTCCTGTTTTAACAATAACTCGTTGCTGAAAAAAACACCAGTCCCTTAATGCCTTACATTCATTTCTTACTTCATTCTTTCTCCACTGTTTATTCCTTATTGACATTTACAACTCCTGTGTAGGTATATGGCCATTTCTCCTGTCCATTGAAAACTGGGCAGATGGCAATAAAGCAAAAACCTTAAGACTCTTACAGGGCTCGGTCTCACATTTGATGTTTTCCTCCCTTCTTTACTTCAGAACCTTTGCTGCATCAATGAACACTCCATCTTGCTCTCCTCTTTCCTCATGGCAATTGAACATAAGGTCTGGAGCATGGTAGGCAAAGAGCCCTACTACTACACACTATCCCTACCCTGTATCTTGGTCTTCAAGGTGTTTGCTACTAAAACGTCTCATATTCTAAGCCTCTTGAGATTTGTTTCTTTCACTACTACATTGGATACTAACATCTGGCATCAATGCATTCAATTTGGTTGAATTCTGGTTACCTTGAGAGAGACTGTCTTAAAACTCCCCCTTCTTCCTTTCCCATCCCTGATCTCATCTTTATACCTTGTCATGAAGAAGACAAGGTGTGTCAACACACTGAAATGTAGCCATCAGAAATGGGGTTGGTGGCTGTTATGTGCCACCCTAGGGCTCCGAGGAGGAACCAAATATAGGAGCTAAGTCTGTGCAGGGCTTCTTGCTGCCAGAGGTGTTTCCAAGATTGTATGTTCTGAGTCATCTTTCATAGCTCCAAGGCCAGAACTCATAACTCACATGCTATGTGCTCCATCAAGACACAGTTAATGTCAAAAAAGTAGTCACTCTCTAAAAGAAGATCTTTACTCATGTGTTGACTGACAGCTCACAGAGCCGATGGAAAGAAGGGCCTGCTGCTCAGCTGGACCAAAGATACAGTGAAGAGCTTTGGATTCACGTGGCTTCCCATAACTTGTTACCTCCTGGTTCCATTTTTCATCTGATAATGCACTTTAAACCAATCATATTCACAGCAAATATATATTGACATGGTTCCCAGATTTAAAACCATGTGCAGCAGACTTCCTAGAAGAGTGGGAGAAGTAGGAAAATAAGGATTCTACACCGATGCCCCCCAAATGCTCTTTGGGGTCTATACACTCTGTAAGTTTATGCCTTTACTGTGCAATGAATGCCAAGAACAGCCTAGGGGCTTTCTTTGCAAATGCTGCCATTAAGTTGCAGTGAATCAGTGGGGTGTTAACACCGAACCCCTTTAAACTGTGAGCAAATTCACCACTCGTCTTTCTACAGTACATGTGATAAGTACCAGCCTCCTAATTATGTCACCCCTTGTTCTCAGAGTCTGTGTTTTACTCAGCCTTTGGGTGACAAAGCCTTTGCCTCTCCTTGTTTCATCGGGCTAACAAACTAACCCAGAGCTGCTCTCTTTCTCCCGTGCTTCCTTTCTTCATGTTCGTCTATGTTAAAGGAATAGCTCAGAATTACGAAGTCAGAAATAGCAAGGCCACCAGAGATGGGGCAGAGGATGTTGGCTAAGCAGGAGTAGGACTGACTGAGCAGCTTATTGGAGCATGCAAAGTCATAACCTCTGCTGCCCACTTTGCTATGTGGTTAAGCTCGAAACACCCACCAGAAGTTAGGGAGGCAACAGCCATGCCCCCGTCAGAGCTGGTTGGAGATGCTTGCTGTTTGTATCAATGCTTCTTATGCTTTTAAAGCTATCCCAGCTTATATGACCTTACACAGTAAGAAAGAGCAGGTAGGAGAGGATAGGGCAGTGCCCAGAAGTTCAGGTGAGCTGACAGCGATACAGCAGTGCCCCCCAGGGGTACAGGTGGGCATTAATAATGAGCAGGAGTATAAACGTTTGCACATGGGAATGGGCGCCTAAACGTCAACAACTAGGAGGTGAAATATATTGGCGGCAACACTGATTGAAGAGACAAGGGAGGTGTTGCATTACAGCCATCGTTTTGAATTCACACTCAACTTCCTCCATATTTTTGGCCACACTCTGCATTATTAGGTGCTGGAAGAATTTACATTTGGTACTTATTGGAAACCATGGCTGGTAGGCCATACTGAAAATGTAATGTCTGAAAGAACAAAGGTGATAGATGGACCAGCACATCCCTTACCTTTACCAAAACATGACTTAGCTCTTCAAGGGACAATGATAGCAATTCCTTGAACTACTGAGAAGGAACTACGGAGGTGGCCAACTCTGCAGGGCACCAAATGATGCTGCCATCTCCCTTAGTGCCACTGTCCGTACAAACTGCAGAAATCAGTTTGCCACTGAGGGTAGGAGACCTGCGTTTAGGCAGAAAGTAGCAGCAGTAGAGACCGCCCTGGAACACTGAGAGAGAACTGTACCAAGTATCATTTTCCAATTAGACTTCACCATCAGGTGCACGTCTTACTACATTATGTGGGCTTTATGCCTCCCCCAGCAACAGCATAACACTCTTTATCGGATAGTCAGTAATTTCCTTTTAAAATCCAGACAATAACTCAGCATGCTATCGCATAATGTCCATAACAGTAACATGTAGAATTTACATATTGGTATAATCCTTTAGCATTTTCAAATTTTCTTCAAACTCTCAATCAACACATTAAATTCACCCAAAAAGAAATTTAGCATCTTACAACAAACCAGTAAAATGAGAATCATGTGCCAACATAGAACAACAAGCCAAGAATCAGTAGCTTTACCCAGCCAATAAGGAAAAGGACAAGGTCTTAGGATAACCATCTAGAGGAAAGGTCAGTGAACAAGATATGAGAAAGAATAGTCAAGACATCAAACATAATGAGCACATCAAGAAAATTAAAAAAGAAAAGAAAAGAAACTTTGACCAAAAATGCACTTACCCTGCCCCAGGAAATTCATACCGCCGAAGGCCTGGGCATAAAGCCTCATTCTGTCTACCCCCCAGTCAGCGCTGGAAGACCCCTAAGAGTGCAGAGAATGTGAAAGGGGTGTGAAACACCATGGCTTCAGTCTTTACCAAAGCCGCACACCAGGAAAGGGCCTTTTTGAGTGTGAACTGTGTAAGAAAACTTACATGATGTGCTTTGGCCTGTACCAGCACCAGGACGAATGTAGGAGGTCAGGGCAGGTGGAAAGCACTCCAGATGTAGCGCCTAATTCAGCACAAGGAAGTCCGTTCAAGAGCAGAGAGCAGAAGAGCTTTGGTGAGCATACGAATGGAAGAATCCAAACCTTGTGCACTGCAATACCTCCCTAGGGAGATTTCCTATAGATGACAGGAGGGGAGGTTTTGGGGAGCTGGGCCGCACCCTCTGATCCACCAAGCAGATTTGGCAGAGTTACATCACTGGCAGCTTTTGTGACCAAAACCATTCTACATTCACCACATGGAAGACCCCAGAGTACATCAGTCACCCTAAAACATTCGAAAAAGCTGCCCTTGTGTCTACCTCCCACCCACAAGGGAAGAGAGTCCTGGATGGTGGAAGTAATGATGCCTACGTTTCTTCCCTCTGCCTGGTTTGGATGTGGACATGATCTGACTCAGGTCAAGAGAAACCAAACCATCCAAGGGAATTTTTCAAGGAATGCTTACCATTTTCTTGAAGACTGTCATCACAATACCTACATGATGCTGCTCATGCTTGGGGAGACTGTTTCATGTGTATGCAAATAAAGGCATCGTTGTTGAAACAACATTTTTAAAAAGTCTCATAACATGAAAAGCTCAATGCTGTTAACTGCTTCAACTCTGCCCTCCAGGAAACATTTTTAATGAAAACTGTCATTTGAACTTCTAAGTTTTCCCATCTTCTAGGAAGCACAAGTGAGGAAAGATATTGCTAAAACTGCCAACTGCAATCAGGAATTCTCTGTGTTTTGTAGATCCCTTTGGTCAACTGATGAAGTCTTTGGACCATTTCTCAGACATCCAAAAGCATATTCATTTATCTTCGTGCTTATATACCAATGTATCATGTAACAAGCTCTGGGCATGAGTCTAAACAAAAGTATGATTTTAAAAAGCGACCCATCCTAAAATTTCCTAAGACAAGTATATTGTAGATTTTAAAGGAAATCTGTAATTTCTAATTGAGATAAAAATAATATGGCTGTGATTTGTACATACAGATATAATTAAAGAAACTGCTAAATTTCAATTAGTGGCTAATTATGAAAAAGATGGAATTGTCACAGATAATTTGAATTTTATCCAAGGGCCTCTTGAGTCTGAAGGCTCTAGGAACATTTGGTATTCACCCAAAGCACTGCTGGTGGCCTGGATTATATAAGACTCAGCTTCTTCAGGACAGATAACCACAGTTTCTTGCATCTCTCACAGTTTTCATCCACCCCTGGGACAAGATTCAGTAACCCTTAGGTTCTTAGGTGGACCTCTCATCCTACTGGTAGCTGGACCAGTCTTGCAACCACAGGGAATCACTTCCTAAGCTGACATTCATGCCTGCTGGAGAGGATGGGTAGACCATTCCTTAGCAAGTAAGCATGTGGCCTTGGCGAGCTAAAGAAGTAAGAATGAAATGGCCTCTTATCATCACTGGCATGTGGGAAAATTAAAATACCAAAATGAGAATCAAACAAATTAAAAACATATCAGAGAGACAGTCTCATTCAATAGAGACCCTACTTGACAAACCGCCTCCCCTTCTAATGGAACACTTTACTTCCTGTAATGCTCAGTGACAAGGATAAATCAGAGGGATCATTCAGTTGGATAAAGAGAGAAATAAACTTGGATATATTCAAAGTGTAAGCGGAAATGGTACAGATACCTCTGATGAATGACAGCGATTTCCTTTCAATGGTTTCATTATGCAAATTATGTTATTTGTTTTCTAGCTTTATTCAAAACAAATGAAAATGCCAGTATAAAAGCAAATACTGTGCTTATCAAATGCCTTACCAATATGATTTAAAATGTTACAAAATTTACCATGAGCCAACCATTCTTACACTACTCATTGATCACTTAATTTCAATATTGATTTGACTCTAATATCCTCACTAAAGTATTTTTCTTAATAAATACTCTGTGCATAGAGAAGGTCCATGGAAAATTACATCTTATAATAAAAAGAAAAAATGAAAATAATTTTTCTCATCTTCTTGCCATTTAAGTAAGCTATTTTTTATTTTTTATCAGTATGTTAATGTTTTTCATGCCTACATAGTAAGAGTGAAAAACCAAGTATTCCTGAGTTAAGGAGTGAATAAGCAAGAGAAATGCATTAAAATAAGCTGGTCTTAGGCAGATGTCCTTCTGTGGTAACCTGTGTTTTCCTGGTGGAAAGTTCTCATTTCCCAACTCTTCTTTCTTCTTAGATTGTTCTCCAGATCCCCTCAATGACGTTTCCTTATTCTACCTGAATTCCATTTTGGTGAAAGTTTTCCTCCCACATCACCCTTCTTCTCATGACTTATTTCTACAAATATACATTTGTAAATAAATAAAGAAAAATGTGATATACTGGAATAATAGACTACTATCCCACCAAAGTGGAATGTGAAACCCTGTCATGGCAGCAACATGAATGAATCTAGAGATTATTGTGGTGGCTGAAATAAGGTAGGTCCCATGTGGAATCTAAAACCATGAAGCTCAGATAAGCTGATAATAGAAGAGCAATAACTAGAGCCTGGGAGAGAGGTTGATGAGCAGATAAAATGGTAGAGAGTCAGATGGAAGTGAGACCTGCAGTCTATGGCCCACTGGGGAAATTACAGTTTAAAATAATGTACTGAATATTTCAAAACACTTGAAGGGACTTTGAGTGCCACCGTATCAAAAGCAAATCATAATTCCCAAAGTAATGAATATGATCATTATTTCTGTTTCGATAATAGCACAATGAGTATGTGTGTAAAAGCATCACAGTGGGCCCCATAAATATGTGTGCTTATTAATCAAAACTAAAACCAAAAAGATCATTTAAACTTTTTAAATAATGAAAAATTTAATATTACAACAAAATATCTTCATTTCCTTCAATCTTAGAATTACAAATGAACATCAAAATCATAAATGCATAGAAATATATTCATATGAAAGATGAAATACTCTCATGATGTTCAACAAGTCTATTCATTAAATTTTTATAAATATTAGGAAAAGACTCTAATTTATCAAGGAAATAACTCCAATTCCAGCTATTACCATTTCGTTTTATTAGCACAATCTTTGCTCCATGTAATAGTCATGTCCTGATCCATCAATAAAGTTCTTGGACAAATAAAGACTAAGAAAACATTGTGTTCTTAGAAATCCGAGCAGTGTTACTTCCAGCAGAGGGGACAAAAGTAGAACAGGAATAGATAGTTTTATCAGAGCTAAACACTGTGAAGCAGTCCTATCATCTCTGTGTGTATGTTTGTAGCACTCATGAGTGTGCACACTGTGAACACCCATGTATGTGCACATAGAGACTAGAGGCAAACATGTCTTCTCTTGTTCTCCATCTAATTTAGTGGGAGAGTCTCTCTCAGTGAACCTGGAGCTCACCTCACTGGCTGGGTAGACCTCTTGGCCAGCAAACCCTCCTAAGGATTCTTCTACCTTCAGCTCCCACAGCAAGCATTCACCACCATGCTCAGGTGTTTTTTGGGGTTCTGGGGATCTGAACTTGGACCCTCATAGTTGCACAGCAAGTACTTTACAAATAAAACATCTCCCCAGTTCCACATCATATTAACTTCATTGGTTTGCCATTCTACTCAAATGATTTCTTTTTAAACACTTCTGGTGTGAAAGTTTTTAAAGACTTTGAAATCATTGTCCACGTGCATAGAGCAGAGAAAAGAAGTAAAGGTTGTTGGAATCATGGGTCCTAGTAAGATTTTTGAGCAAGGAAATAATTTGACCTTGGCTCTAGTTTAGTAAGATTATTGAAAATGAATAACTGGAAGAAAATACATATGAAAAGTGGAATACAATCTAAGAGAGTTGTGTCTTTTTATATTAGTGCTGTGTTAGCAGTTTTCTAGTTCCTTCTGAACAAGGATCATGCCTTTTGTAGCACCTCTATCGACAGCTACATCAACTCTATTCCTATATATATATAACTATCCAAGAACCATTCAATGTGAAGTCTAGATCAAACTTGTATATGCCCCATTTTAAAGTTCAATAATCTGAGGTCAGAATGTTTTGTTCAAGCTCATATAGCTGGGGGATAGTTGAGGTGAAATTGCAAGTTCATTGACTTTAGGTCTGTCCAATATTCCTATGGTCTGTAGAGTCAAACATCATTTGAGTCTCAGCAAATCCTTCTAAGTTTCTAATCCTTGATTAACCCTGATGACATAAAAACAAGTGTGCTTTGATTATTTTTTGATCCAAGAACCATGTCTTAAAAATGCACTTAATCTGAAAATTCAAATGAATTTCTAATAAGAAAAAAACAACTCTTTAGAATGATGACATAAAAACCAATAAGACAATCAAATACAATTACTTCAAAGGAAGTCAAAACTTCACATGCTGTGAGTTACAGCTGACAATTACAGGGCTGACTAAAAATCAATATAAATATATAATTGAGTTATATACCTGTGTCTTTGTCCCAAATCTTCAATGTCAATAGCTTGCTTCTCATACTAGGAAGGAAATAGGGTATTCTGTCTCAAAGGAGACTCGCCTAAAGAGGCTTTATACTCAGGGATTTCAGGTACAACTAAAGGCATGTAGAGTTTGCTTTCATTGCGACAAGGTTAGCCACTGGGCAAAGAAACTGTTCTTGTCTTTGACTGCTGACAATGTGCTGTGGAGACCAGTCTTTCAGGACACACAGCAAAGTGACTACTGAACTGTGCTAAAACAAGGCAGGACAATCCTTCAAAATTCCTTCTTCCCAGAAGAGTCTGCCAGGTATTCTGTAGGACACACAGCAAAGTGAATGCTGAATTGTGCAATACAAGGCAGGACAGTCTTTGAAATTTCCTATTTCACTGAAAAGTCTGTCAGATATACTAGGCCTGTAGGCTGAAGATGGAGATGGATGCTCCAATGTTACACAAAAACTTTGGGTGGCTGTCCAGGCAGTCAGATGTGTCTGATATTTCTAGAGTCTTGGAAGTTCCTTGCAATGTACTTCCTGTTTACTTAGGTAATATTAATTCCTTCTGGGTTTTGGATGGAGTTGAAGACTAGATAGTTATAATTGCAGTTTTCTTAAACTATGAAAGAAAGTAAATTAGGTATAAAGCTTTGGATTCACTAAGATAAGATAGGTAATGTAGTATTTCTCTGAAATTGCTAAACACAAATAAACCCAATATTGCAAATTAATTCTTACATGATAACTGTTCTGTTGTATATAGTTTTACTATGTTAAAGTTAAAACCTTTCATTTTTATTTAGACTAAAAAGGGGGAAATGTAGAATATTATTTTAAGGTGTGTTACTTTTGTTTATGCTGTAAAACATTTGATTAATGATGAAAAGATGTGTTGATTTTGTTTATGCTGCATTTGTTTAACTCTGTGAAACTGTGATTCTTTGCCTGTC
>LOJH01005606.1:0-33852 GCA_001685095.1 Ellobius talpinus | reverse complement strand
CTGTGGGGGCGGGGGTCTATTGGCCTGAGTTGGTCCTGGGCTGTTTGGCCTGGACCATGCTGGTGCAGATTAAGAACAGCAGCTTTGTCAGGTGCCTAGGCCTGATGCCTCCTTGCATCTTAGATTTGAAAAGTCAACCTTCTAGATCTATTTACCCCCAGGTCCTTGCTGCTCCATGCAGAGCTAGCTAGCTTCCTTTCCTTCAGCCCTACTGAGGATCTTTCTGTGCTGGGGCAGCAGATCTGTGTTCCTCCTGGTTCTTTGGGTAGTTTGTATACTGGGCCTGATGACAGGGACATATGGTGGGCATTCTGACCCCATAGCAGGTACACATGAAGCCAGACATGACCAGTGTATCTGATCTACAGCAGGGCCTGATACCCAAGTATTGAACCTTGGTCACTGGGGGTGTGGCAAGGGTGGGGTCCAGCTGTTACACAAGCACACACACTCACACACTTACCAGCCCTCACTGCACTCTTCCCTCACAGACGAGCATGCGCGCGCGCACACACACACACAGTCACACACTGGTGCCAGCCCTCACTGCACTCTTCCCTCACAGACGAGCATGCGCGTGCACACACACACACTCACACACACACACACTCACACACCGGTGCCAGCCTTCACTGCTCTGTTCTCTTCCCTCACAGTTACGTACTAAGCTGTCATCGCAGGAGATCCAACAGTTTGCAGCATTGCTCCATGAATACCGCAATGGGGCCTCCATCCATGAGTTCTGCATCAGCCTGCGGCAGCTCTATGGGGACAGCCGCAAGTTCCTGCTGCTTGGTGAGTGTGGCTCGGGAGGGTCCCTGGTCCCCTCTGGGAATGTGCACAGTCCAGAGGGGAAGAGCTCTATCAGACATGTCTGTCACCAAAGCTTGTCTGAGGCTTCAGGATTGGCATAGCTGTGTTCTCACTCTGCTTAGCCCCTTGAGCTGAGCTAGATTGGCTGTGCCAGGAACCGTGAAAGGGTCCTGAGACGGGGTCTAAACAAACCCTCCAAGTCAGGAGTGGTTGCTGAAGAGTCAGGGGACTCTTGAAGGGGGTTTTGGGGAGCATGTAGGAATTTGGTGAGTGCAAAAGCAAAGACACCATCTAGATAGAAGGATGAGCCTTTGTCCAAGACCCCTGCAGAACCCAGCACATTCTGAGCCCAGCACTGGCAGGGTCACTGCCACATCGGCCCCACACCTGGAAGGGACCTTGGTGTCTGGTTTCCCGTTCTGCCAGCACTCAGAACACAGGGAGCTGGCAACAGCTCACTGAGAGCTGTGAGGGTCTTTCTATGCTCGCAGTGAACCAAGGGAGGTCAGCAGATCTGGCTCTTATTGGCCTGGTGAGCGTCAGCTGCCTGCCTGGGGCTCTCCACTGTTGGGAGGTGAAGGACTGGAGATAGACCCACAACGGTCTAGTCTGAGCTCCTCACTCCCTGGTCAGATATCCAGCAGGCTCATGTTCCAGGTCCCTGGCACCCAGCCCAGAAAGTACCTTCACAAGCCTGAAGCCAGCTCCTTCCCAGTTTGTTCTCAGCTGCATCTTTGCCAGCTGTGGGTATAGAGCCAGGCATGAAGGGCACAACCATCATCTGAGCACTCCGGATACTGAGGCAGGAGGATAGCTTGAGCTGGGTAGGAAGACTCAGAAAAAGGGGGCTAGAAAGTAGTTGAGCTGTGGGTTTCTGCTGCTCAGAATCCTGCATCAGGCAGGCATTCTACTAGCCTCTAGGCCTTTCTACCACCTCCTGGCCCTCACCTAAGCAGGCCGTTTAGGGTGCTTTTTCATGTGTTTGGTTTATTTTCGTTTGGGTTTATGATAAAGAGTCTCATGTAGCTCAGACTGGCCTCGAACTCCCTGTTTAGGGGAGGATGACCTTGAACTTCACTCCTCCTTCCTATAAGGCTCCACCTCAGAGGATTGCTGTCTGTAAACTCACCCATTGTGTACGTGGACTCTTCATCCCGTCTGGGCGGGCCCAGGCTGCCTGCCCTCATCAGGGTTATGGCTCCTGGACTCTGAGACGCTGGTCTTCCTGAGTAGGACAGCTTCCTGGTTGGGAAGGTTATCCTGGGTTTGGTTACCGGCTTTGCATGATTCCTGGCTCTGAGGACAGACCTCATTATAAATGGCTTTGTGGCCTTGGCTTTCTGTCCTATAAGATAGGGGCTTTGAAGGTCAGAGGCCCCTGACCTGTGTCATGTCTCAAAGCCAAAGAGGGTGAGATTGATAGATACCAAGCTATCCATAGCTGGGGGCTCTTGTCAGAGTCAGATTTAATTATACCTGGCTCCAGGGCATAGCTTGTATGGTGTGAGGGTCCTGAGCTCCCCTGAGATGTCACTCTGGGTCATATGTTGGCAGGTTTGAGGCCCTTTATCCCTGAGAAGGACAGTCAGCACTTTGAAAACTTCCTGGAGACCATTGGCGTGAAAGACGGCCGTGGCATCATCACTGACAGCTTTGGCAGGCATCGCCGTGCCCTGAGCACCACCTCCACGTCCACCACCAATGGGAACAGGACCACAGGCAGCCCTGATGACCGGTCAGCGCCATCGGAGGGAGATGAATGGGACCGCATGATCTTGGACATCAGTAGTGATATTGAAGCACTAGGCTGCAGCATGGACCAGGATTCAGCGTGATGGGTGTTGACAGCATCCACTTGTCTCACACAGCCATCCGAGGCCTTCCTGGCTATGAGCTAGGGAGGTGCTGCAGACACAGGTGGCTCCGGTGGCCAGGTGCTCTACTGTGAAGGAGTGGAGAACTGCCACAGGACATGTGCCCCAGCACAGGGCAGAAGCCTCTGTCTCTTCCTTGGGGGCCCAGCATTGCCTGTAGCATATCCCCACTTGGGGAGGGCCAGTTGCAGCTGGCAGGAAGAGCCAGTTCTGTTGGCCTGGCCCTGGACAGCTGATATTTTGCACATGATTTTCCTCTTCTAATTCTCAGAGACCTTAAAAAGAAGTTTACTACAATGTGAATAATTTAATCTCCAGTTGTCAAGCATTTTTTTTCTGTTCCAGTTAGCTGAAAGCATGTTGTTGTGGGGGTGGGGGTGCACTCCATCCTGACCCTTGTCTGTTGGACCACAAGTGCCCACGGTATCCAGGGCCGGAGTAGAAGAGATGATTGGTGCTTCTGCTTTGACTCTGTGAACAAGGGACAGGAGCAGAGTTTTCCTTTCTTTGCATTCTTGATACAGATCATCTCCAGGACAGTAGCAGCTCTGGCCCTTTGTGAAAGCCTCCTGGATGATCAGAAGTGAGGGTACAAGAGCTGAGAGTTGGGGCTTTTGAAAGGCTGACATGGCCCTATGGTCCTCATTCTGTCCCCTTCCCCAGTCAGCTCTTCTCCCCCAAGCCTTGTTGAATTCCTTCTGGCCTCTACCCTCCAGACTCCTTAAAGCTCTCCTAGCCACCAGAAGGAGAGAAGTGATCTGGGTTCAGGCAGCCCTAGAAAGCTGGGCTGAGGGGACAGCTTTCTCTGTTGCCCCTAATGGGGAGGAAGTGCTGTGTCCTGGGCAGAAGAGCTGTGTGAGGACCAGGACTGTCTCTGGCCTGGGGTGGTTGTGGTAGAGCCCCAGGGGCTCTGTGGACACCTCAGTTGTCTCCTGGGTAAGCTAGAGTATCCCCGGGGTCTCAGCAGCATCATGGCCTCAGGACAGTATTTGACAGAATTTTCCTGTCATCTGCTATCCTGGGGCTGGTCATGGGAGCCTAGGCCAAGGCAAAAGAGTCAAGACAGTTGAGGTAGTCTCTTGATTGATATGCAGCTAATTCTTTCCTGCAAGTGTACAGAGACTGAAGACAAGCCGTAGTCTACCCTGTGCCCAATTATGCCCTCATGTTCCCATGTGCACACCAGCAGGGTGTGTGTGGAAGGGAAGGACCCGGACAGCCACACCTCTGTGGCCAGAACTGTAGGAGGAAAGGACAGGGAGGACATGGCCATGCTGCTGCAGCTGGATCTGAAAGCCAGAGAGGGGTGAAGGAACTCTGGGGGTGATGAGGGATGTCGTGGGTACTAAGGAGACACCAGAGGGCACTTAGGTAACAGCAGAGATTGATGGGACACTAAAGGGTGATGGTGGCATGGTGATGACATACGGATGACAGAAGGCAGTGGGGAATGCCAGGTTCTCAGGGGACACTCGGGCAGTGAAGGGACATCACCCAAGGGTGATGAGACTATACCACACAACTGAGGGGACTCCAGAGGGTGATGATATGACACTCATTTATTGGGCAATAGGCTGGGGAGAGGCAGAGCAGCCCGAGCTTCCAGTCAGTAGCTACATTGTCAGTTCCTGCAGAAGAAGAGCCAGGTTAAAAGGGGCCTTTTCTGCAGGACCGCCATAGGGGCATCTGGGCTGCGGAAGTGCTCACCATGATGGCATTAACGATGTCACTGTGGTTGTCCCTCAGTGCCCGCACGGCCTTTGCCCTGGACACATTGGCCTGGGCCATCACCAGCTCGATGTCACGAAGTTCCAGTCCAGCCTCCTCTACCTGGTGGAGGGAATAGGGAGGTGGCTTAGCTGCCTGAGGCCCTTGAGCAGGGTGCTGCCCAGGCAGAATCCTATCCTGCCCTTACTCTGCCCCAAGTCAAGTGTCGGGAGCTTCTAGGCCTCACCTCCTCATCTTCCTCCTCCTGCTCCTCGCACTCTGGCCTCACCCGGGGTCCAGGTGCCAACTCGGGGACCAGTGTTGAGGACTCCGAGGGCACCTTGAACTTCTCTGCTGCAGCTTTGTGTACTTGCTGGGACAGGTCCTCAATCTGCAGTATAGGACAGCTGTGTGAACAAAGCTCACTGACCCTGCTGGCCTTTCCCCAAACCACAACATGGCTATAGCCTTGGCCTTAACGTGACAGCATGACAGACCTTGGCCTCACCAAAGACCACATAGGTGTCGGAAGCGGGGCTCTTGAAGACATCTGGCTTGGCAATGACAAACAAGATGTTCTTGGACTTCTGGATGGTGATCCTGGTGACTCCCTGAATCTGCCGTAAGCCCAGTTTTGACATTGCCTGAGGTGGAGGGCAGGAGACTCAGACCACTTTACCTGTAACTGGATGTCGCCCGTGTCAGGCTAACCTCCCTCTATAAGGGCCTCAGGACATTCCAGTGTCGGGGTGGGGTTACTAGATTTAACTCAAAGCCCTTTTCGTGGATAGGGTTTCACTGGCCACAGGCTATGAGGGGCGTTCCTAAGGGTGCCTCCCTGTATACATGTCCTCTCCCAGGGTTCTCTAGGGGAGCCTTCAGCTGACCTTTCGAGCCTTCTTCTCGCTGCGGCTTTGCTTGGCTTTGGCAATGGTCTCCTCATTGCTGCCTGCTGAGCCCTGTAGGAAGGTGAAGGCTAAGCATCAGTAGGGGCTGAGGAAAAGCCCAGAGACCCACCCCTTTCTGGGACCAGCACCTGTACTGGGCACTGCGCTTTCTGAGGTGGGATATCCTGCTCATCCAGCTCAGCAGACGACTCCCCGTGGCTATCCGAATGCTGGCCAGAGCCTGGGGCCCTCTGTGAGTCTGGGGGAAGGGGTGAGGTATGAGGGCCTCTTGCTATTGCAGAGGGTCCTCCAGTCCCATCATCTTCTAGTGTCTCCCTAGAAGAAGTCTAGCTGGCTCAGGCCCTGACCCCCACATACCCTTACCTTCCTCTAGGCTGTCTTCATCCTCTTGTTGCTCATGGGCTGCGAACCCTCTAGGGCCAGCTGGGTTCTGGGTCCCAGAGGGAGGAGGCACTTGGCAGGGGCTTGAGATGATGCAAGCCAGGTCTTTGGCATCTGTGGGGTTCACCTTGGGGTTGAGGGTGGAGTGAGGTGAGAGGCTGACACGCTGCCGGGCTCCCAGAGGCTTTGTGGATCCTGAGGCAGTAACGGCAGCAGGTCCCTGGGCTCCTGCCCGAGGCATCAGACCACGAGAGGCTGGGGGCTCCTCTTCCACAGAGGCTTTCTGGGGAGTGGGACACAGGCAGGAGGCTGGGGGCCCTGGGGATGTTTGGGATACCCTGTTGAGGGCACTGGGTGCAGGAGATTCAGGGTCCAGGAACCTCTTCTGGGGTGCGGTGGGCAGGTCACTGATGGAATTTGCTAGGGAAGGATTAAGGGCACCTGGGGTCCTCTGAGACCATTCTCTGCTACCCAGGCCTAGCATGGGTTCCAGCTGCAGGAAGGGTGGCGCAGACCTGGCAGTCTCTTCAGAGTAGACTCTGCTCAGTGTGCATGTAGCCCTTGCTGGGGACCCTGGGCAGGAACCTAGCCTGGCTTGCACTGATAGAGCCGCAGGAAGCCTGGGGCCCAAGGTGTCCTTGCTGCTCAGGCACCTTCCCTCCACAGCTGAGGTCGGCTGCATCTGGCTGACCTCAGAGCCCGCAGCAGAATGTGCCTTGGAAGTCTCCCCTGTACCTTGGGATGTTGATTTAGACCCATTTCCCTGCCCTGGTGCTTTGTGGCCTCTGCCCTGCTTGTTCTTGGCCCCCAGGGCCTCTCTTTGAGGTGAGTGGGTCTTGACCCCATCACTGGCCTCAAGACATGCTCCTTGTTTGAGTGCAGATAGGCTCTCTGCTACTTCCTCTCCTGCACAAGATGCAGGCGGCTCAGAGGTCTTTGTGCTCAAGGTGGGACATGGCTCTTCTGGAGCCCCAGAGTTGTCAGCTTTTACAGCTGGCTCTGAGCCACTCTGTTGGGCTGGCTTTGGAGCTGGGAGTGTTGAGTCTAGAGGGGGTTCTGCATCCTGCTCCTTGGGCACTGGCTTTGGTCCTAAGGCCACGCCTGATTCCTGATGGACCTCAGAGGCTGAAGGCTTCGTCTCTGGGGTGTAGCCTGTTTCTCTCTGCAGTGTCTGAACAGTGTCTTGGACTATCAGCTCTGGGTTGGAAGTGGAATCTGTATCTTGGGGGGATGGAGGTCCCATCTCAGGGGTGTCCTGGGCTGCTGTGGCATTACCTTCAGCCTTCTGGGACTCCAGTGTGGCTGCAGCCACAGGTTGTAGTTCTGAGGTTGAATCTAAGCTTTGCAGGGGTGAAGATGATGCTACTGGGGTAACCTGGGGTATGGTGTCACCCTCCTCAGCCAGCTGTGGTCCCAGTGTGGCAGCAAACACAGGCGCTCTGTCTGAGGTGAGATTTGAGCCTTGCAGGGGTAGACATGCTGTAGGAGAGTCCTGGGGTACTGGGGCAATCCCTTCATCCTGCTGGGACCCCAGTGTGACCAGAGCCTCAGGTTCTGAGCCTTGCAGGGGTAGACATGCCATAGGAGAGACCTGGGGTACTGGGGCAATCCCTTCATCCTGCTGTGACCCTGATGTGGCCAGAGCCTCAGGTTCTGGGTCTGAGCCTTTCAGGGGTGGGCAAGATGCCACAGGGGAGTCCTGGGGTTCTGTGATGCCTTCCTCAGCCTGCTGGAACCCAAATGTAGCCACATCTGTACTCTGTAGGAGTGGAGGTGATGGTGCCACAGGGGCATCCTGCACTGCTATGACACACCCCTCATCTTGCCGGAGCCTCAGAGTGACAACAGCCACAGACTCTCGGCCTGAGGCAGGATCTGCACATTGCAATAATGGGGCTAGTGTCATAGGGGAGTCCTGGGGCATAGCAGCAGCTCCCTCGGCCTTCTGGGGTCTCACTGAAGCCACAGCCACATACTCCAGTGTGGAGGGAAGGACCAGGCCTCCTTCCTTCAGGTTATCAGGAAGGATTGGACAGGTGGGGCTTGCTTCTTCCTGCAGATCTAGAATTGGTTGTGCAGGGACAGGCTTAGAGCCTAAAGTCATACTCAGCCCCTTCTGGCAGGGCTGGGGCAATGCGTTGGGTGCTTGCTGAGCAACTGAATCATCTTCATTCCCTCCCCTGGGGGTGACTGTGGTAGCTTCCTCCTGGGGGTCTGGAGCTGCTCCCAGATCAAGGAGGGGCATGGTAGCTTCAGACTCTCTGCCTAAAACTGGAGCCTCTTCTGCTAGTTCTGCAATTGATTCCTGGCTATTGGTGAGATGGGCTTCGTGCTCTGTCCCCTGAAATGTGACCCTGCTTCTGTGCTCCTTCTCTGTACTCTGGGCACTGGGCTGGGCATGGGGCTCTCCACTGTATAGCCTGTCGTCATCTGCCCCGGCATAGGAAGCCGAGTCCGAGTCCGAGGAGGCAGCCGAGGTATCGTCCCGGAAGGCGAAGGCCTCATCCATGCCCTCAATGATGGACAGATCGGACAGTGACTGCAGGAAGGAGCCAGATGTGCTGTCGTCCTCGTCCTCTCCGGCCAGGTCTCCATCCAGGGTGGCAGCACCAGCAGCTACCTCCTCTTCCTCCTCCTCCTCCTCCTCTTGAGACAGGGGTGTCACTTCCACGGCTTCCACCTGGAAGATGAGGCTACCCCGGAAGGGTAGTAGGGCGGCAGGGATCATCGGGTCGTTGGCCAAGAAGGTCGGGTCAAAGAAATGGCCCTCTTGGCTCCAGGAAGAGCTGCTGTCGGCCGAGAGGCTAGACTCGGAGGATGGGGGCTCTGGAGGGTCTGTGGGGTGTGGCTCTAGTTCGTCTATCACAGACCCTGACGGGGAGAGGCCCCAGTCAGAGGGAAAGTCCAGCCCTTCAGCTGGGGCCAGCAGGCTGAGGGAACAGGAAGGCGATGAGGCCCAGCTGTCCCCATCTGCTGTGATATAGGAGCCTGAGGGTGAAGCTGGCGTTGAGTCCAGTAACTCATCCAGCAGCTCGGCCTCCAGATCCCAGGCATCCCTGTGGGGCCCATGGTCAGGGAGCAGGCCATAGATGGTCTTGGTGGGAGTGGAGGGGGGTGTGAAGTAGGACTCAAGGTCAGGGGGAGGGGAAGGCACAGGAGGATCACCCTGAGAACACAGCTCCGGAGGTGGATGCAGGGCCCTGTGCCCACCCTCCCGGTCCCTGAGCACTGGCCAGGCTGCCCTGGGTGAAGGGATGACCTGGCATGTCTCCTCACCCATCACTATGCGGGGCTCCAGGGTGGTGGGGAGAGGGACGTCAGCAGACAAAGGCTGGAGAGGTAGGCCCTCAGGGAGGACCCCTGGAATTGGGCTGCCCTCTGCTGGGTCCACCCAGGTTGAGGCAGCCCCACTGGGCCCTGCATCCCAGCTGGCTCCCTCAGGCTGGGGCCGGGCACCTGGTTTGCTGGGCAGGAATGTGAGAGCCAGAAGGCTGGGCCCTGGGGTCAGGGCATAGGGCTCCCGTTGGTTCCCTTTCAGGATGGTGGCATTGGCTGCATCACATGAGAGATCTGTGGAGACAGGAAAGGACACGAGATGCCTACTGGACACATCTCAGGGCCATGCCAGGTGAGGAGCTGAACATGGAACAGCAGATTTCCATGGCTAAAATTGCAGAGGAGGGCTGGCTGGGGACCGTAGCAGAGATGAGGGTGGCGTGGAGGCCAAGTGGACTTGAGGAAGACTTTCCAGGGATGTCAGCAGAGCAGGCAGCCGCCAACAGGCTTTATAGGAAGGGGAGCCATGAGGAATGTGTACTAGAAACCCCAGGCTTTTCTTGGGGACACTTCTGCAAAGGTACAATCAGCCATTGTCTCTGTTCAGAGTCCGGTTTGCTATTTCAGCTTGATTCACCTGGGCTTGGCAGGAACAGGGAGGGCTACGAGAAGCCCCTGGGCAATGCCAGCTCCTCCCTGTGGCAAGGGCTAGGGTCCTACACACTACAGCTCTGGAACATTCCAGCTCTGTTGAAAAGCAGGAGGTTTTGCCTCTAGCCCATCTCTCCCCTACCCTTGCCTATACTTGAGGCCAACCTCAAGTTCCCCAGAGCTCTCCGCAAAGCCCTGCATGCAGCTAAGTTTCTGGAGAACGGAGACAGACATGTACTAGCACCTGAGTTGTAGCATCTGCTCCAAAGGGCAGTGGTGGGAAACGATGGTGATCAGGTGCCCATGGGAACAGGACAGTTGAGAGAAGGCTGGCCTCATCCTTTCCATGGTGGCAGCCACTCAAGGTAACAGATTCCCCTACCATTCTGGGAGCTCCTGGCCTGCCTTGGGTCCTTCTCTAAGCCTCTTCAGGCACGGGTACTCATGGGCTGGCATGCCCTCAGCTGACATGCCACATTGCAAACACATGCCCATGCCATGATGCCCTGTGAATCTGAAACTACTTAGGGACTTAGGAAGGTAGCAGACAAACCTCCAGATGGCAGCACCCATTCCACCTCCTAACTTTCTGCTGTCTTACTGGCCTGTATGTCACCACTGAGGTCACAGCATAGTCACTGAGTCCCGTGGCTTTTTAGCTCAGCCCCGCCAGTGTACTCCGGGTGCTGAAAGCGTCATTTTGTAACCCCCCCCTTTTTGAGACCTCTGTAACAGCTCCTCTCTCACCTGGACCATGGCCAAACACACATCGCTTTGAAGTATCCACTTAAAACCTTCCTACTGTCCCCAGAGCCCAGGCGGAGTCCTGCACGAGAGGGGGAGGGGCAGTGCCTAGGGGCCTGCCGCTCTGGCAGGCACACAGCCAATGCTGCTGGCTCTACCATGCTCACTGGTGACAGGGCAACATGGCCTGCACCGTGGCTTTCTTTCTCAGCTGCTGGGTAGATATCACTCAGGAGGCTGAAGAGGAGACAGCCACTTCCCCGATATCTGCTCTCAGCCATGTCAGGGCACTGGGCTCTTTGACACTGGCTGGACTCATCGGCCTGGAGCTGGGCTACCAGGGCAACCAGGGGTCCCTACAGAAAGGGAAGGGGATCCTTCAGGTCCCTTGAGGGACACCTGGCACTGGAAGTGGGTGTGGCTAGTAGCCATCACTGGGTGTCCTGAAGTCAGGTTCTTGCCGTCTCCACTTCCTAGTGTGGCCTCAGGGCAGAAGAAGAGCAGAATTGGGCCAAGGTTAAAATGGAAATAAAGGGCCAAAGTTGTGGGGGATTTTTGTTGTTGTTTGTTTCATGACTCATCCAAAGTCACCAAGCAAGCCAGAAAGGAACCAGCCTACCACTGGGTCTGGGGAGTCCCCAGCCTGAACTGCCTGTTCCCCAAGAAGAGTAGGGTGGCATCTGTGTTAGCTCTCAGTCAGGCCTCTGGCCCAGCACTGGTGCCATCCCCATTCTTGCCCATCCTGTCCCCAGATGACTTCTTGCACACAGCAAGGTGCCCTTGGCTTTGCCCAAGCTCCACACAGTTCATCTCCAGCAGGGACCATTCAAGCTTAAGAGTACCCTCAGGCCTGCAAGTGGACTGGCTCCCACCAATATAATGCCCCTGCTTCTCCAAGGTCTACATATTAAGACCCTGTTGGCCATGACACCTCCCCAGGCCTCACCTCCCTCCCAGACTCAGCTCTGCCAGTGTCCTCTGGCTGGGCTCCCATCAGTCCTACACCTCCTTTCTAAGTCTAGTCGCTTGCTGCCCTGGACACCTAAGGTACTTCTAAGGACCCTCTGGTGGTCAGCGGTATAAGCCTGCTGTACCCTCTGGGACTCCTGCTTCCAAACCTGCCACCCACCGTCGGTCCTGTGGCCCCATAGCTCTCTGTGGACAAAGAAACGCGATGTGGCACACTAGCTCAAGCATATGGGACTTGGTCCAAAGAGCACCCCCCTCGCGCCAGCCCAGAGTGAAAGACACTGCCCTTAATGGCTTCAGGTTTGGAGGATGATCCCTGCGGCCTCCAGGCTTTCATGAAATCCTGGGGGTGGGTGTGGGGGAAGGATGCAATGTGGAGGGAAGAACCGGTCTGGAAAGATAGAGGAGGGGACTGTTAGGAGGCTGAGGAATGGAGAGAAAGCCAGAGAAAGGTATTGGGCCTGAACGGGGAGCCGCTGCGGTCTCACCTGTGCGGGATCCTGGCCCTCCTGCCTCAGGCAGCGAAAGTTCAGCACGCGCAGCCTCCCCGGGCATGGCCTGGACGTGTGCCTGCCGGTCCCCCGTCTCTCTGTCCCTCTGTCTGTCAATGTGCTCGGAGTAGCCAGCTCGGCCACCGCCCCTCTGCTCGGGGGGGGGCGTGAATGACGTCAGCGTTGCCCAGCCCGCCTCTCAAGCCGAGTGAGCGTGCGCCACCGCGCCAGGCACTGCGGAGTGCCACAGGGAGGGCGCTCATTCCCCACGTTCATCCCATCACTTCTCTCACACTACAGAGTCTAGGGGGCCAGAAGGCTGCGCCCTGCCCCGCCTTTCCAGCAGCATCCAGCATCCACTTGGAG
Source organism: Ellobius talpinus (assembly GCA_001685095.1). Classification (NCBI taxonomy): domain Eukaryota; kingdom Metazoa; phylum Chordata; class Mammalia; order Rodentia; family Cricetidae; genus Ellobius; species Ellobius talpinus. The sequence goes on along the minus strand of LOJH01005606.1, from coordinate 21,672 downwards.
TCCGGGCTCCTCCCAAGGTGACATCGTCTCTTAGCTGGAAAGAGGCAAAGGGTGCTGCCAGAACCATGGGTGCGGGTTAATTTGGGGAGATAGATATGTATTTTGCAGAGTGGGCAGGGCTACTTTAATGAGTAATGGCCCAACCTATCGCTCAATGACTGGGCAGAGGACGCCAGGAGTCCAAGGAAGGAGATATTACCTCCAGGCCCCAAGATGAGCTGAAACAGCAGCTCAGGATTGGCTGGTCGTGGCAGTCAGTCTCCATAGCAACCACCTCCTGTCTCTGTGGCAACGGGAGATGGAGCTGAGTGCGCCAGGGAAAGCGGCGCCAGAGGAGCTCCTGGGCTGGTCTTTGAGTTCTAGCTCGGCGATTGGCTTTCTTTCCTTCACCCTTAGGATCTCTAGGCCAGAAAAGAAAGGCACCTCACTCTATTCCCGGCAGGGCCTATGCCCCACCTCCAGAGATGATGCTTACCATTTCCCTTCCTGAAATATGCTATTGCTTCCACACCAGCTGTTGCACTGCCTAGTTCGTCCCCCCTCCCCTCCCAGTGCCAGGCACCAGGAGATGAATGAATGACACATTGTCGTCTTTGAGCTGGAGTTGGGGAAATGAGCAGTTGTCGAGGCAAGCAGGGAGGGAGCGCCCGTGTACAGGATCTTCTGGGTATATCGTCAGCCCAGGAAGCTGGCCAGGTGCTGTTCCCCACTCCCTTGCACCTGACTTAAGGTGCAGCCCTGTGCACGAATGTACCCCTGGTACCCTTACCCACCGTGTCCAAACAGCTCAGCATCTCCTGCAGAACTGCCCCAACCCTCTCTGTAGCTGGCAACTTGCCCATCTTTCCACCCGATAGTGATATTCCTCCCTTGCCTTTATACCCTCCACTTAAAGATCCTTACCTCCTCTCCCAAGTTGTTTCCTCCTGTGGACTTAAAAAAAAACCACAAACAAAAGACAGTTGTATGCCAGCCGCCACCGTGCTGACTGCTCCTTACCATGTTGTCAACATCACAGAATTTCCAGAAACCAGAGTCTTTTTTGTGAGGCCTGATACCTGCATCCCAGAAATGATGGTATGGTCTTGTCTCTGCCCCCTCCCCAAGGTCAACTGTAAATTGAAGAAAACTAAAATAGAACTCTCAAAGATGAGAAAACAGCCTTGATGTAGTGGGGAACCAGGTGAATGTCAACAGGAAGGCATCCTGCAGTGCCTCATCCGATGGGTGGAGGCCAGGCCTGGTGTTTCTTTGTCCCAGCCTGCCGGCAGGAAGACCATGTAACCTTCTTCATTCCATATGGAATCAAGGCCCAGCCACACCAACAGAGGCTGGTAGGACAAGAAAACCTTCTGGGCACCATATTCGTTCCCTTGCTAGCCCTATGGATGTCCTGATGGGGCATTGGCAAAAGAAAATGCCACTCAGGAAAGTCATAAAGACACTCAGGAAATGGTGGATGAAGGATCGGAGTTCAGGGTTATCCTTAGCTACATAGTGAATTTGAGGCCAGCATGGACTTCATGTCTCATCCTGCCCCCTCTGAAACAAAAACCAAAACCAAGAAAGTCGAAAAGCCAGGCATGCATGCATGCATAGTGGCCGGGCTGGTTAGTTGTAGGGTTTGTTTTGTTCTGTTTTGTTTTTGTCAACTTTACCTAAGCTTGTCATCTGGAAGGAGGGAACCTTGAAAGACTCCCTCCATCAGATTGCTTGTGGGCAAGTCTGTTGGGGGGGTGTTCTCTTGGTTAGTGACTGATATGGGAGGGCAAACTCACTGTGGGCAGTATCACCCTTGGCAGCTGGTCCTGGGTTCCTGGGTGGTGTAAGAAAGCAAGCCAGTGCATAGCTTTGCTCCACCATTTCTGTCTGTGCTCATCCTTGGCCTTGGCTTTCCTCAGTGATCAGCTGTGATCAGGACATGTAAGCTAAACAAGATTGTTCCCCCCGCCAGTTGCTTTTCCTTTTTTTTTTTTGGAGACAGGGTTTCTCTGTATAGTTCTGTAGCTCTGTCCTGGAACTTGGAACTTGCTCTGTAGACCAGACTGGCCTCAGACTCAGAGATTCACCTGCCTTTGCTTCCTAAGTGCTGGGATTAAAGGTGTGCTACACCACTGCTCACTGCCTGGCCCAGTTGCTTTTGGTTATGGTGTTTATCACAGCAACAGAAAGCAAACTCATCCAACAGTTGGTACCAGAAAATGGGTCTGTTGCTGTGATGGACTGAGCATGCTGTTTTGTGGGAGGATTGTGGAGGTATCTGGAGCTTTGGGTTAAAAAGGGCCATTGGATGCTCAGAGCTTAATGACCTGTCCCGGAAGGTTGGGAGACAGGAATGTGGAGAGAGGAGAGAGGTACAGATGATGGAGGCCTGGCTTGTGAAGTTCCAGAAGAAAGCAGACTCTACTGGGGCCATCTGTGTGATGTCTTGAATTAAGAATCTGTGGTTTCTGGTCAACTGGGACTGAAGAATCAGCCACGATTTTAACAAGAGATCAGCACCACTGAAGTGAAACTTTTGCTTTACTGGGACAATTGACAATGGTTAACTGGGGCTGGGGTGGGGGGAAGGCTGTGGTTAAGAGACCAGTATCACTGAGTCAAATCTCCTGAGAAGTATTTTCTCAAGGTCAGCACACAGAAGACATGGTCCAGTAGGGTCAAGGCTTAATTTCAGGCTGGCTGTTGAGCTTAGTAATATGTAAGAATATCCCACATGGCTTTGAAAGTTTTCTGCTGGGACTGAAGACACGAAGGGTTTATGAAGAGCAGCTGAGAACCCAGTGTATGGAGACACACCAGGTCTGCGGGAACACGAAGAACAGCAGTGGGGCTGGATGTGGTGGTGGCACATGCCTTTAATCCTGGTAGTTGGGAAGCAGAGGCAAGCAGATCTTTGTTTTGTAAGTTCGAGGCACCCTGGTCTATGCTTAGCTCTAGGACAGCCAAGGCTGTTACACAGAGAAACCCTGTCTTGAAAAACCAAAAACCAACCACCAAACCAACCAACCAAAAAACAAACCAAATCACACCAAAACCCAGCAGTGGGTGGAGTGGCCTGAGTCTATGAGACAAATGGTTAAGTACTGCAGAGCTCATGATATAAGACTCCTCAGGCCTGTTAAAGCCCAGATCATAGGGAAGTCTAGACGTTAGACACTGAACTACTTACACTGCTGGAGTTTGGTTTTACTTTGATCTGACTGTAACCGTGACCTGGTTCTTCCCTCTTGGAAGAGGAAGTACCCTATTTTGGATTTTTACAGGAGCTTAAAGTTAAGAGGCTTGTCTTTAGGTGGGTTTTGTTTTTGTTTTTTGAGACAGGTTTAACCACCCTGGCTGTCCTGGAACTCACTCTGTAAACCGGGCTGGCCTCAAACTCACAGAGATCTGCCTGTTTCTGCCTCCCAAGTACTGGGTTTAAAGGCATGTATTACCACTGCCCGCTGAGACTGCACTTTTAAAAGACTGAAGTTTTCAAGTGTTTGGATTCTTTCAAAATTTTATTTATTTTTTGAGACAGGGTTTCTCTATAGCTTTGGAGCCTGCCCTGGAACTAGCTCTTGTAGACCAGGCTGGACTTAAACTCACAAAGATCTGCCTGCCTCTGCCTCCCTAGTGCTGGGATTGAAGGAGTGTACCACCATGCCAGGCCCAAATGTGTGTACGTGCACATTACTGAATATGTGGAGGTCAGAGAACAGCTCACGTGAGTTGGCTGTCTCTTTCCACTGTGCTGGTCCCAGGGATTGAATTTAGGTTGTCAGGCTTGGCAGAAAATGCCTTTACCAGCTGAGCCATCTTGGTAGTTCCAGAAAACATGTATTTTAAAAATGCCCTTAGATCATTCCTTCAAAAGAGACCACTTTTCTAGTCCATAAAACAGTACCAACATATTTAATAGCAGGGCTTGGTAGTATGTTCCAGGACAGCTAGGGCTAACCAGTGAGACCCTGGCTAAAAAAACCAAAAGGAACTAGGTAGTGGTGATGCACACCTCTAATTCTAGCACTTGGGAGACAGAGGCAGGCGGATCTCTGTGAGTTCTAGACCAGTCCAGTCTACAGAAGTGGGTTCCAGGACAGCCAAGGTTACAAAGAGAAACCCAGTCTCAAAACAAACAAACAAATAAAAAAATCCCAAACGAACAACAAAATACCCATACCACCATGAATGCAAAACAGAAATAAAAAGAAAACAGGAAAAGAAAAATTCATGCACAAGCAGGGTCTGAGGCTATGTCCATAATTCCAGTTTTTGGGAGGCAGAAGCAGAATTACACTAAATTCAAGGCCAGCCTAACATACATAGTCAGTGCCAGGCCAGCCATGACTACCTAGTGACACCCTGACTCCAAACAACAAAACCTGCAAAAAAAACTAGATTGGAAATTTCTACCAAAATTTTAAAGTGAAATTAACATAAATTTGAAAATTTTTCTCCCAGAAAAAGATTATTTCATAATTTGTTTTACAAGTCAGATAATTTGGCACCAAACCCAACAAATACACCAAACGTAAATCTTTGGGGAAAAATAAGTAAAAGCCTTACCTTGTTTAATGGGACTGTGGCAGAGCCTGATCTTCAGATGCCTACTGCACACTGAAGGATGGCTCCACTCAACACCTTTCCCTTGAACCGCTTCTCTTCTCCTCCCTCAACCTCATACTTGGTGCCCAAACCCCAAGAGAGCAGTGTCTAGAACGGTTCCCACGCCAGGACGTCTCTGCAGGAGTTTCAGATATAATCAGAGACTTACCGCCTGTTGTGAAGCAATGTAGTTTGAGTGAAAACGGCCCCACCAGCAGTTGGTGGAACTGTTAAGAAAGGATTAGGAAGTGTGTCACTGGAGCAGGCTTTGAGACTTCAAAAGCCTTCAGCCATCCCCAGTGTGTTCTCTGACCCCTGCTTGGTGTGAGCTTAGTTGTTTTTGGTCCATTACATCAATGACACCACAATGATTAGACCAAGTGAGATGAAGGTAGCAGCTACTCTTGTTGGTAAAGCTTATGTGCACCAGGGAGTAAATTCAACCAAAATTCAAGGACTCAGACAGGATCTTCCAATAGCTTATATATGCCTTGAATCATTACCCAATATACAATCCTATATATGTACAAAATATGGGTGTATGGAATACTGGAGATCCTTCCTTTCAGGGGCACTGGTATTGCTGTGTCCTGTAATTAAGTCTAATGGGAGGTTCCAATCCAATCCAAGTAGGATGACAAAGGGCCCAGAGCATTCAGGGAAAAAAGGAAAGAACCAAGACCCGCTAAAGTGCTCACAGAGGGTAAATACAGAATGGGGAGTAGAGGGAGGCGATTATAGACACCAGCTAAGGCCACATGCTGTCACAGAAACAAGGTCTGAGTGACGTGTTTGTCTAGTTTGTGTGCACACACATAGAAAGACATTTGTGTTTATGTTTGATGGTTAATCTTGGTTTTCAACTTGATCGAACATGGGACCAACTAAGAGACATTAGACAAGCTGTGAAGCATTTCTGGCCTGTCCAGATGTGCATATAATACATAATAGCCCCACTCATGAAGACCTGTGCTGTGCATGGTGGCTCACCAGAGGCCAAAGACCAAGCAGCAGCCACAGAAGGAGCAGATGTACCCACAGTAGCCAGAGGAAAAGCTGATGTGGGATTCCCCTCTGTATGCTGTGAATGTTTTATTTCCATTGGTTAATAAAGAAGCTGCTTTGGCCTATGGCAGAGCAAAATACAGCGAGGCTGGAAGAGAGTAGGCAAAGTCAGAGAAACACCATGTAGCTGCCAAAGGAGGATGTGGGAACCTTACCGGTAGGCCACAGCCTCATAGTGACATATAGAATAGAAATTTAAGATGTAAAAGCTAACTAGGAATACACCTAAGCTATTGGCCAAACAGTGTTATAATTAATAGTTTCTGTGTGATTATTTGGGTCTGGGCAGCCAGGAAAGGAACGAGCAGTCTCCATTTACAGAAAGCAGCAGTTTGTCTGTCCACATCTGTACCTTGCTGTTGTTGCTGTGACCACCTTTCACTAACACTGGAACTCAGGATCTTCAGCTTCTAAACTGGACTGAAGACAAGTGGCTCTTCAGGAATTCTCTAGATCTTGAGCACCAGATTGAGACAGTTCTAAACCAGCCTGTGTGCTAAGCAGCTCCCGTTGACTACCTAACCTGTGAGCCAATCTAATCCATCCACTGTTGACTTAGATTGTAAGTCAATCTAACAAACCTATTAATAGGTGCTGTTGGGAGGAGGTAGCAGGAAGATCAGGAGCAGAAATTCAAGGTCAGCTTCCAAGGGCGGGAGACTGAGAACACAGAAGTGACAGTCCGGGTTTCTACAGTAACAGACAAGAACAACTAACACAGGGCTGCTCTCAGAGGCTCCCCTTGGTTCCCAGAATCAGGCAGGCAGATCATTCCTGCTTCTAACTTCAGCTCTAGATCAGGACCTGCACATGCTCTTGTATAATTAAATCTTAAACAAACTATGCCTGGTGTAGTAGCGCACACCTTTAACCCCAAGCACTAAGGACACAGGTGGATCTCTGTGAGTTCCAGGCCAGCCTGGCTTACATAGCAAGTTCCAGGGCTGACCCTGTCTCAATTCCCTCTCTCCAACACCTCCTGCTCCAAACTGAATAAACAGCACAGTGCCACTGAAATCAATTATTCTAAGCCTTTGGCCATAAAACAAAGAAACAAAAACTCCACAATAGTGATGAAAGTATCAAAGACCGACAAAAGAGACATGTTTGATTGCATAATTAAGCACAATGATGAGTTTCTTCAAATTGTTCCAGAGACTTAGTGTAATTTCTACTAAAATCCCATGTTTTTGTAGATGCAAACTTAATAAAACTCAGTGTAAAGACACATGAATCACAACAACTGAAGCCATCTTAAATAGGAACCATTAAGTAATTTGTTTTCAAGACAAGAGTTTCACTATAGTTCTGGCTGTCCCCTGGAACTCTCTGTAAACTAGGTTAGCCTTGAACTCAGAGAGATCCACCTGCGAATAAAGTTCTGAGTCATTATTCTTGGCTATTTAAGACAAAGCGATGGCTCAGGCTAGCACAAATTGCAATCCTCCTGTTCAGCCCAGCAGAACTCAGAAACATGCGAACTTCTTGCAGAAGTACAAATATAAAAATCAACGGGGGAAGAGGGCTTCTCAACACAGGATTCTGGAGCACCTGGACACGAGACCAAACACAAGTGCAAACACTGGGGAGATAGCAGATTGCTGATGTACCTGAGGACCTGAGTCTGATGCCTGCATGCATTCTTGCATTCCAGCTACAGCAAGGAAGAGACAAAAGGACCCCAGGACTTCCTGGCTAGCTAGCCAGGCCTACATGGCAAGATCCAGGCCAAAGAGAAAACTTAAAAAACAAAAACAAAGCTGGGTGGTACACAACTTTAATCATAGCACTTGATACCTGGAAAGCAGAGGCAGGTGGATCTCTGAATTTGAGGGCAGCCTGGTCTAGGGTAAGTTCCAGGACATCTGTATATACCCACATGAAAACACCTACACAAAACTAAAATTAACCCTAGAAACAAACAGAAACACCATCAGTAAGATGTTAGGTGTTATTAAATGAGATAAACTAAAAAACTCATTTCCCTAAATCCAATCCCAAAGTCTGTATCCTGAGTCCTCCATGTAACATTCTTAGACTGAAGACAGTAACAATGGAAATCTGATAGGCCAGGTCTTATGGATCCTGTGACAAGAACACGCACCCCCACACTGATTTTTGCTCATGTCAGCACCGCAGTGACGTTGCAGCACAGCCCTACCATGGAGGAAGTCACCTGAGTATTAACTGGTGCTGTTTAGTTAGCTCTAAAGAAAAGCCAGTGGTCCATGTGGTGAGCAGCATGGATCTATTTTCTCACACACCAACCAGCCACCCCAACTCAGACAAGCTGTGGCCAGCTGTTCCCTTCCTGCAGCCACCATTCTGCTTCCCCTTCACCTGTGGTGACCAGCAGGCTTGTGCAGGGCAACAGAAGTGCTAAGCCACACAGAGGGGGAGGACTCGTGCTTTGGAAGGAATGCACAGAGTAGGACAAGAACCTCCTTTGTCTTCAGACTCCCCTTTGGGCAAGCCTTGTCCATGGGAGTCTCCTGTAGATACTGTTGCTATACAACAAGTGCTTAGGCTGTCATCTTGAACTGGTGGTTCCTGACTTGTCTATATGGTTAAGGCTGCCATCAGAGTGATGGTCTGGCCACAAACCATGTAATGTCAGCCAAGTGAACTTTTCTCTTTTCCAAATGCTCCCAGACCAGCAGTTACCATTAGATACTCTGTAGTCACATGGGCACGGAGGGAACCTCTCAGGACCATAATCAGAATTCTGCTCACACTTCTAGTCTAGTGGGTTTCCAGGGAAGCTCCTCATTCCTGGAGTTCACGTGTTCAGGACCCAGGTTTTGTCTCCCAAGTCAGCCCTCTGCTGTGCTGTACCACACAGGCACTATTGGGGAGCTGGGGGAGGAGAGCACACTGGGTAGAATCCTGGGAGAGCTGGGGAAGGAGGTAGGGTCTGTGTGTCCAAAATGGAGTGGGGCAGGGATAGAGGAGACGGATAAAGAGCCTAGGAGGATACCTGGCATCCACCAAAACCACAAATTTATTAGGTCCACCTGTTCCCTGGAGCTGCTGGCCACCCCACTGCTCTGGCCAAGGTCCTATAGAAACAGTTCATCCTTCAGGGTGACAACTCTGGCTTGCCCAGCACTCACTGCTGGGCTACTGAACCGTCAGGTCTCTGGGATGCAGCCTGAAGCAATGGGAAAGGTCATTTGGCTAACTCCTCAGCCACTGCTTTTCGTATCTTGTCCTTGAGGTAGGCGCCTTTCTGCCATTCAGACTTGAGATCCAGCCATTCATAATATGGGACCTGGAAGAAAGTGGTGGAGATAGGTCACAGGGGCCGTGGAGTCCTTTCCTGTCTTCACATGGCCAGTAGCCCCTCCTATTCTGTTAGTGCTGGTGCCTGACAGATTTAAATACCCAGCCTTTGTCCTCAGGAAGAGCACATGGAGAGGTCCTGGCTCTGGCAGGGGCAAAGAGATTGCAAACCAGAGAGATCCATCCCAGCAGGGCATCTGAAGAAAATGTGATAGAAATTCTATGTAGCCCTGAAAGCTCTGAACTTTCTCTCTGGAGGAAATCCGCCCTTCACATGCGTGGAGTACTGAGCACTCCAGAGTCACACAGCACAGTCAGAGGGAGTAGCTCCCATGGCTGTGCTGCACTCGGTGCACCCACAGCTAAGCCTCTGTGCGGCTGTGGGGAGAGAAGAACCTGGCTTAGGGTCCAGAGCTGGGCCACTCTCTAGATCCTTCTAGCTCTTTAAACAGGTATGGGCATCTCCCTCTGCAGTGGTCCCTTGCCCAACAGGTACTCACATCTACTACTAGGAAGCCTGCAGCCAGGACATGTCGACGAGCCAGGACAAAACGGCCCAACAAATCCTTGCTTCGGCTGTTGAAGTTAGGGAACTCCCAGCGCAGGAAAGCGATCCTAGCAGGAGGCAAGGGTGCTTACAAGGCACGCTCTCAGGGGAAGACAAGGAGTTTACAGACAGTCAAGAGCAGTGCTGCTGTATCCTTTAGCAGGGATCCCTGGCCACCTACCTTTTAGCTCCTGGGGGCAGTGGCCGGTTTCCTACTGACTGGGCAAGGTGAGGAGCAACAAAATCTCTCAGGGGCAGAAAGTGGCCATCGGCATCCAGGAGCACCTCTGCATCTGGGGGGCGGGAGAGGCAGGAATGGGATGAGAATTTGCAGGTGATGCCTTAGAGACCCGACAGTGTACACACAAATAAGCATAAGGGGCAGGTGCCCGCAAGGTTTAGACCCTTCCCTAGCAGAAGGGACCCCTTACCCAATACCCAGCCATACTGGGTGACCACGTCCAGGCTGCCCTGGTCAGTGCCCCCCAGCAGTGCCTTCAGTGTCTCCTGCAGCTCCTTCTGTAGTGGTGTCATCTTCTTGGTAGAGGACGAGGGACCGAGGGCTACAGCTGAGGCTGGCAGGAAAGGGCCTTTATATTCAGGGTGCTCCAGCAGGGCGGTGGTGTTGATGTGGACCAACTTCTGGAAGGTGCTCTGTTCCTTTGGAGACTTGTTCTCTGGAAGAATGAGAGAAAAGGTGGGTTGACGTTCAGCAACAGGTGCAGAAGTGAGGATCACAAGAGATACTACATGGGAATGCAGTGGTGCCCACTTAGGGAAACTTAGGCTGGGGCTCCAAAGCTAAGATCTGTAGGCCAATTGCAGGGAGTTGTTGAAAAAAGCCACGGGGGCGTGTTTTGTGTGCTCTGGCCTTCCGTCTCTGCTCCAGTTTCTTTCCTGGCTGGTAGACAAGGAAGTTTCCATGTTACAGGATGTGTGCGGGGCAGAATCCTCACCTAGAAATTGTTTGTGAAGTCCAGGATTGAGAACTGTTTGCAGCTCTGATTCTCGAACCTGCTGCAGCACACACAGTGCCCACACCAGGTCCACCTGCAGGGCTGGCTCCAGGCTCCCCAGCATGGAGTCCAGCTTCTCATGAACCTGGGCAAGGAGAGTACAGTGGAGAAAGCAGGCTCAGCCCAAGTACTGCAACATCCTAGAAAAGCCTGCAGCCAAGCCCTGGTCATACTGGAGCCAGAGGCAGCTACTGGAAAGCAAGACTAACATTCTGACTAAGGCTGGCACCAATCCAAGGCTCATGTACAAGGAGTACAGTATCCTGGTGCTATTTAGCTAGGTTTACCCATATCTGCCCACCAGCAGGGACCCAAGGCCTCAAATCCCTTGTGATGCTCTGCAACAGGCACTGTGATGAAGGAAGAACTTTTGGCCACTTAGGTGGTGATATAGCTGTTGTCCCTGGCTGGTTGTGTTCAGAATCATACCAGGCAATGCCCTCCAATGGACCCTAGAAATGCCCCCTTTCCTCCCATGCCAAATATTGTGCCGCCTCCCCACACCTGCCACTCTTAGACAGTGGCTTGAGGCAGAAGTTAGTGAGTCAGAAAAGTGGTAGTCCAGTGCTCATACCAAGGTGAAGAACTGATCCTCCTGCTCAGGATGGAAGTTCAGACGGGCAAAAGCGAGAAGAATGCTGGACAGGTGGGACAGGGAGACATCCTGGGCTCTGCTCAGCAGGTGCTAGGCCAGAGTGACAAAGTAATTGCCCCAACAGCAGCTGTCCCCTCCCTTCCTGAGAGCCCAGACTTCACCCAGCAGCAGTTTCCCAGAACCTAACTCCCGACAGGTGTTTTAGAAACTCTTTGACAGCTCTTGGGACAAGTGCAGGCAGGCACCATGCTTTTACATAATTCCACTCGGAGTTCATAATTACATAATTCAGCAGCCGGGAGCACAAAGGTGACCCCCACAAACCAACAGGCAACTGCTCTGAAGTGCTTCAGTAAGAAAGTATGCATTTACAACCCACCAAGAAGCATTTCCAGCTTGGCTTTGCTTCCATAACCAAAGCAGCAGTTCCCAATGAAGGCCTGCGGAGCCTCTACACAGAGAACCCTAGAACTGATCCTAACTCACCTGAGTAAAGGCTTCAAACAAGGGCAGGTTGAGCCACTTGAGGAAGGCAAAGGACTTGGCACAACGGGCCACCTCGCTAAATGTCATGCTGGGAATGAAGGGCAGGAGATCAGCAGCTAGGCGCTGGGACACTTGGGTTTGGTGGAAATTGAGTTTACCTTTGGGATGCAGGAGATAGCAGAGATTAGATGTGGGGAAGGGCAGTGCCCCACACCCTCTGCCCTACCCATCTCAGACTTGACTTCTAGGTTTGGTGTCTGTGACTAACTTTATCCTGGAACCAAGCATGGGGAACAGGGCTCAAGAGTCACAGTTTCTATGGCAGCTTTCTGGGCCAGTGCTTGCCATCATTGGGGCAGGCACTGAATTTGACACGGCTGCAGTGTCCATGGCCAGGACTCCCTCTTCTCACCGTAGGCATAGGCCAGGTCCAGGAGCATGCCTTTCGTCAGCGGGAAGGGCTTCTGTACAAGGTGGTAGGAGATGGCCCGCAGCAGGGGCACCGACCGCCGGCTCTGTGCTGCCAGCATCACCAGCACCTTCCGTAGCTCATCAGGGCCAAACTGCTCCACCAGCTCCAGGCACTGTCAACCACAGCCGCGCAGGGATCAGCTGAGGTGGTTGGGACGAGCTGGGGGCAGGGGTCCCATCCAGTGCAGACCCTGTGAGATAGCAACTGGGCCTGAGCTGACTCAACACAGGCCTGGCTGCACACAATCAGCCTTTTTGCCTGCCCCAGAGACTCCTGGGCCCGGAGTAGAATGTCTGCAGCCAAATTTATCCCTAGGTCCCAAGGGCAGGGGACATAGGGCCCATGAACAGCAGAACTTGCTGTGGCAGTCATCTGGGCCAGCTCCCACCATGAGAAGACAGGAACTGAATTTGACTTGACTGCAGAGATAGCAACATGGAAGGGGCAGCAGACAGAGCTACCTCTAGTTTTATCTAGAAGCTGAACCATACATGATAGCTCAGGTCTAAACATGTGTTAACATCACATGTGTTAACATTCATGTGTTAACATCAGGTGTTGGATTTATGTGCCTAGATCCCTTCCCATATAACACCTGAGACTTCTAACATAATACTGACTTCCCATATAATATCTGAGAGGCTTGTAGGGCTCCAAACTTCCCTTTCTGCAGAAGACTGTCACCCACGGAGTAGGCCCAAAGTCCCAGAGGGTCTGTTCTCAACCCCATACCTTGTCTTCCAGGCGGTTCATTAGTGACTCTGAAAGGTGTCCTGCCTTCATCATCATGGTCACGACTGTGCGGCTGTCATTGATCTCTGTCCAGCGCCTCTCCATGTGTATCAGCAGCTCAGCCAGCAGCTCCTGTGAGTGCTGCTGCTGCTGCATGAAGGAGGCACAGGACTCAGCCAGGTAGACCAAGTGCTTGTACTTGAGCCTCCGCAGACGCCAGCGCACTTCCTGTTCCACTGACTGCAGCTCCTTGGAGGTCTGAGGAAGCATGAGCATGTACAGGCTTCGCAGCAGCTTCACAAGAGTCCCATGCCAGATGGAAGTTATCTACACAGAAAAGGACAAAGACAACATGAAGCCAGTTCCAAAGGTATTTAATACAACTACTCTGAGCAGCTAGTCTCATCCCAGCCTCGTAGGAACTGTTTCCTGAGTCTGCTCTTGCAGCCTCCACAGAAAGGGGAATGGCTGGGAAGATAATTGGGCAGGTAGAGTGCTTGGAACTAAGCCTGATGAATTGACACCTGTAAGGTGTACTCTGAGTTCCACATGTCACACAACCTCCTTTTGTTTCTATTGTTACTGTTCCAAGTTACTGTCACTTACTATTCTGTTCCAATATTGAGTCTTGTATCTTAAGAATTATCAAACACACCACATCTGGAATTAAATTAATCACAGACTAAGAGGCTTATTAAGTTTATTTATGAACTATATACTTGGGAAGAAACACTTGAATCTGATGTGAATACACACAGCACAAGCTAGGTAACATGCTTAATTACAAGACTATAAGAGTTCTTCCTATACTACCTAAGTTCAAGACCAACCTGTCTACAAACCAAGTTTCAGGACAGCCAGGGCAACACAGAAAAACCGCAAGTGGTTTTAAAGCACTTAGTCCAACCCTTCCTTATCACACTGAGATGAGGGAATGAGGCCAGTTTAACTAGGGTAGGACTGTACTTCCTTAGCTGATGGGATCCAGGGAAGCGCTCTGTGAAGGAGTCTATCCTCATTAGGGGCAAAACTGGCTGTAGTTGAGTGCTGCTGCAGAACCATGCAAATAGGCCTTATCTTTTCCTCCTGTTCATGCTCTGAGGATCTGAATGTGACCAGAAAACAGGCCTGGGTTCAGGGGCGCACCACTAGTCACACGGCACCTCCTGACTTCAGGGTGGTGTCAATGGGCAATCAGACACTGGGGGCGGGAGCAGAAATGTAAGGATGAAGCACCAAAGGAACTGAAAAGAACCAGGCTCATCTCCTCTAGTTTGATACCAGGTGTTGGGTTGTCCTTGACTCAAACATCTACCTAACAGGCTCCTGGGAGGAAGAACAAAAAGCACAGGCAAGTTCTTTGCAATCTAGAAGAAATACCAGGAGCCCTGTCTAGAGCTGGTGCTAGAGGTGAGGGATGGAGCTAAGTCTCCTTGCAAGGATTCCAAAGACCTAAAGAGAACATGTTAGTGCTCACCTGACTGTTGACCCGACTGATAAGTTGGTGAAAGCGAGCATCCTCTAAAAGCAATGCCTTCTCCTTCGGCTTCTCAGACAGCAGGTAAGAGAGTCGGATGAGTATGAGGGCCGCGTGGTTGTGGTGCAGGCAATGATCCCCACCTAGCAGCTGTAGCAATTCCTCTGGCCTGTTGGCTTTCTCAATGAGGCCGTCCACCTCTTGGTGCTCTGGGTAGGGTGTAAACACTTGCTCTTTTCCCAGCAGCTCTGTCAAGGAACCCGAGGAGGGGGAACTGACTGAGGAGGTCAAATGCTTACAGGCCACCCCGGCAAGTCTCAGTCGGCCAACTGGAGCAATGGCGGGGACTAGACGGGTAGCTTCTCTCAACACGCATGCACACTGCTTCATCAAGCGGACCGCCATGATGGTGGGAGCAGGGAGAGGGAGGGAGTAAGACTCCTAGCAAGTGATTCCAAAGTCCTGAATAGAGAGGGGAGAATTACAGAAACTTAGAAGAAAACCATGGCAAAGACACGAAGATACAGTCACCCTCTACACCTGGCCTCAATCTTCCCCATTCTGAACACCCATTACATATATAACAGCATTTTCTGAAGCGAAAAGTCCGAAGTTTGTTTCAGCATACAAGCGGTCAGATACCACAGCTCACATTCCAGCCTGGGAGGCGCCAGCCCAGCTGTTCCAAACGCACCCAGATCCCCAGGTCCCACTCAATGCTTCCTGGATGCCAATCTGGGCATTTTTTTTTTTAAATCTCAAAGGTATCCAGAATCAAAAATTATTGGCTTAAAGAAACATGACAGGACAGTCTAAGTCAGAGTGATTCTGGGAAACCTCAGATATATAACTCATGTTCCCGAAATGTCTGGGAAAACATGCCAACACTACTGACACAGGTGTTAGGTCTGGAGAAAAGCCACCCCCCACCTTAACTTTGTGTGTGTTTGTAGGGGGCTAAAGAGGTGGCTTGGCAGTTAATAGTATTTTGTTATTTCCAGATAACCAAAATCCAGTCCCCAGTACCCGCATTAAGTGACTCACAAATGCCTGTATCTCCAGCTCCAGAGATTTAACTCCCTGGGTTTCTCTGGGCACCTGCACATGTGTCCACGCTCACACAGAGACATACAAAGAAAACAATTTTAATGGGATCTTTTTCTTTTCTCCCTCCCCTTTTATGACAGAATCCTATACAGCCCAGGCTGGCTCAATTATTTTATATCGCTGAGGATGCCCTTGACCTTCTATTCCTCTGGCCTCCTAAGCCTTGGGATTACAGGCAGCCTACCTGTAGGTCTTACATGAGTCAGGCAAGCAGGTGCAATGGAGTCACACCCTTAAACTTTTAAAAGCAAAACTCGCTGGCACCACCCAGAGTCACCTTCCCTGTTTTTAACCCAAACCCGCAAACCAGGCTCCACTTGGCACTTTCAGCCCACAGTGCAAGACTTGCAACTGCCTTCCCCGCTAACCACAGGGCATGGCAAAACACATTACCTTTTTTCAAGTCCTGCAAAACATGACCTTCTTCGAGTACATGTTACATATTCATGTTTCTTTCAACAATTCTGCCCAGTCTTGTTCCCTAAAGTGAGACAGAAACCAGGTGAGACAAGTTACTAAACCTTGATTCGACTGAAGCAGAAGACACCTTAATTTTTTTTTTGTTTCGTTTCCGGGAATCGGGTACATGACCAGCTTATTTTATTGTCACATGAGTAGACTACTGCAGCTGTAAAAAGATCGGCTTAACTTATACACATGAGGAAATAAAATATGGCTCATAAGGGGGAAATCTGCCCAAGTTCAATAGCCACCACTTGATGAACCCAGACAGCAAGGAAGCGCTGGCCAACCGTATCGATTTTCAAGACATTTCTAACAGCAATTTAAATCGAATCTGCGTTTAAGTAAATATCAACCCTAAAACCTAAAATGCAGACCCACGACAACCTACTGGGAGGGGACGCAAGGGTCACTGCGGGTAGCTTTGCCTCGCCGGCTAGGCCTCGTGTACAAGGCGGGCAGAGGGGCGCGTGCGCAATAGCAGACCGGAACCGAATTTGCAACCGGCCAGCGCCTTTGGGTCATGGAGTCAAAAGGTCCTTTCCACCCCCTCCAACCCCACACACAAGAGCCCCGCTGGCCCTTACTAACTGCTGCCCTCCCCAGCCACCCTTCCCGTCCCGGGTACCCACACTCAGCAACCCGGGCTCTCCATGACGCGAGACCGGTGCGGAGATCACCCTCGCTGACCTCCATTCGCCGAACGGTCTCCACGCGGCCCGGCGCGCTCGAATACGTCACCAGCGCGCCGCCGGAAGTGACGTAGTCCGGCGAGGTCGGCCGCAGGCCACGCCCTCCGCCTTTTCCCGGCCCGATCCATCTTCGCAGAGTACAGGCTTCCGGTATAGGGAAGCATAGCGGGAGGCGGGTGGTGGGAAACTCAGGCGGAAGGGGAGGAAGGGCGTTCTGGAAGGCAGGGTTCGTCTGGCTAGAACGTCGTTCCTGTGCAGCGTTTGGGTAGCGACACCAAAGTCTGTCCGTCTCTTGGGCTGAAGAGCGCTGCCAAACGGCGACTAATTACAGAGAAGCGAGTTGTAGCTCTGAAGGTCTTTTGGAAGCGTAAGCTGTTTGTCTAGGTTAAACGACGAAAGCACACCATATACGATGGCACACCTATAAATTCCTGTAATTTCAGTACTGGGGGCAGAAGCACGTGTCTGAGGCTAGCCTGTGCTACTATTGAGGCTGATTCAAGAAGCAGAGCAGCGGGGCATGAGGGGAGCATGCCTTTAATCTCAGCACTCAGAAGGCAGAGGCTAGTTTGGTCTACATAACGAGTTCCAGCACAGCCAGAACCACATGGAGAGACCCTGTCTCGGAAGACTCCTACCCACACCCCAAAAAAGTCAAACAAAAAACAAAAACCCAATGGGACTGGTGAGATAGCTCTGCCCATAAAATGCTTGCTATACAAGCATGAGCACCTAAGTTGTTCCCCAGAACATTAAGAACAAAAGAAAACAAACTACAAAAATTGGATATGTTGGTGAGGTGGTGAGTTTTCCTTGTAATCCCAGTGCTGGGGAAGCAGAGACTGGATTTCTGGGACTTGCTTGGTAGCCAGTCTAGGCTACTGGAGCTCAGGCTAAAGATGGCTTCTGAGGAATGACACCTGCCATTGACCTCTGTCCTCACAACTGAAGTCTGTGTGGATGCCCACATTCCACCCTTAGGCCCCATAAACTTGTAACAATATCATAGTGCAAAATGCATTTAGTCCTACTTCAGAAGTCTCCATAGTTTATCACAGTCTCAACAGTATTTTAAAGTCCAAAGTTCAAAGTCTCTTCTGAGACTCATGGCAATCTCTTTACTGTAATCACCTGTAAAAATCAAAAAGCAAGCCACACATTTCCAACATATAATGGCACGGGAAATTCATTACCATTCCAAAACGTAGGGAAGGGAACATAGTGAGGAAATACTGGACCAAAAAAAGACCAAAATGCCAGCTGGGCAAACTCCAAACTCTGCATGCATCTCCATGTCTGATGTTAAAATACTCTGGATTGCCAACTCCATTCAGCTTCGTTGACTGCAGCACACTTCTCTCGGGATGTTGGCAGCTCTCCCTGTTAGCAGCTCTCCTCAGCAGGCATCTCCAACATCTTGGGGTCTCCAAAGCACTGCAGGCCTTAATTTCACAGCTTCAGGAAATAAGTCTCTACTCAGGGACACCCCTGACACATGCCTGGCCGCTTTGGCATTCTTTAGCCACAGAGGATAATTCCATATCCTGTTTTTTTTTTTTTTCTGTTCTTATCTCTAAAGCAGAAGCACATGGCCGAAGCTGGCAAGTTCTGGTGCTTACTGGGGCTGGTACATGACCCTCTCATTCAGTTACGTCTTTACCAGCTTTCTGTCCTTCGTTACCTGAGCTTGGCTGTCCTGAAACTTACTCTGGTCTCAAACTCAGAGATCTGTCAGCCTCTGACTTCTCAGTGCTGGAATTAAAGGTGTGCCCTACCACACCTGACTCTAAACTTTTCTTTAATTCCTTTTTACAAGTTGTAAATTAAGTGGGTGGGGTCGTGTCCTAAGATCACCATTCCCTATATTCCATTTCTTAATCTAGCTCCTTGAACATAGGATTTCGCTCCATTCCACTTCCTGATGCTCTTTTTCTCCTCAAAATTTACATTTTGTAATTTATCTTGTTCAGCATGTTCCTTTTGACTATAAATATTTAAAAGCATGAACACCAATAACGACATGACAGAGTCTACACTAGGCTTTCTTGAGATTTCTTCTGCCAACTGAATTAATCCAAAACTCTTCACTTTAGTCTCAGGCAGACTCTTTGGACAAGGGCAAAAGGCAGCCACTTTCTTCACCAAAACATCACAAGAATAATCTCTAGGCCACATGCTAAAATTCTCCTCTGAAACCTCTTGATCCCTACAGTTCATCAAATCACCCTCTGCACCACTGTCTTCCATCCTCCTACTGGCGTGGCCCATTAAGCAGTGCTTAAAGCAATCCACTGTTTTCCTAATCCAAACTCCCAAAGTCCATTTATTCCAAATAAAAGCATGGTCGGTCAGGCCTGTCACAGCAATACCCCAGTCCCTGGTACTAACTTCTGTCTTAGTTTGGGTTTCTATTGCTGTGAAGAGACAGCATGAACACAGCAACTCTTACAAATGACAACATTTAATTGTAGTGCCTTGATTACAGTTCAGAGGTTCAGTCCATTATCATGATGGGGAGCATGGCAGCATGCAGGCAGATGTGGTGCTGGAGAAATAGCCAAGTGTCCTACATCTTGCAACAGGAAGTTGACTGAGACACTAAGCAGTACCCTGAGCATAGAAAACCTCAAAGCCCTCCCCCACAGTGTCACACTTCCTCCAACAAATCCATTCTAACAAAGTCATGCCTCTTAATAATGTCACTCCCTATGAGATTATGGAGGCCAATTATATTCACTCTACTCCAATTGACTGAGTTTTTCTTCCTGTACTGTATACTGTATTTAAAATATATATAATTTTGTGTGTGTGCGTGCATGAGTGCGTGCGTGCGTGCGTGAGACAGAGAGAGAGAGAGAGAGAGAGAGAGAGAGAGAGAGGAAGAAGAAGAAAAGGAAATACAAGTTTCCTGTGAAGGTAGGTTCCTGGTGACTGTGGTGTCCCTTAAGTGTGGCTCACCATGAGTTACACTGTTATCTTTCTTTGTAAGTTCTGAGAAGCGTCTTCCCAGAGCAGGATAGAAGGAAGTTCAATCATCCAGGCCCGTCGAGTGGTGGAAGTCACCTTTGGCAGTTTAGTTACTTTTCTGTTGCGAGTCAAAGCACCATGACTAAGGCAAGTATCTAATTTGGGGCATTTAGTTGGAGGTTTACTTACAGTTTCAGAGGGTGAGTCCATGATCATCATGGCAGAAAGCCTGGCAGCAGGCAGGAGCAGTAGCTGAGAGCTCATATCTGCTCCACAAGCCAGAGACAGAGAGCCAGAGGTTACCTGGGAATGGTGGGGCTTTTAAAACCTCAAAAGCCCCACCAACCCCCAAGACATACCTCCTCCAATAAGGTCACATACCCTAATTTTTCTCAAACAGTTCCTCCAACTGCGGACCAAGTATTTGACTATATGAGCCCATGAGGGCCACTCTCATTCGACACCACATCTAGTAAACCAGACTGGGTTCTGATCCATGAAGGCATAGGCTCAAGTCAGAGCATGAACCTAAGAACAGTGTTGCTTCAGGAAAGGGCTGACAGTGGAGTCCCGTGTGTTCAGTGAAAGGCTGGAGCCTCTGTAGTTGGAGCACCTCCACTCAAGGCTCCTCAAGGGGGCTGTACCCTCGCCCCGTGCCCTTACCAAGTCACAGTTCCCTGGAGCCACAGGGACAGGCCAGGTGCCAGCAGAACCGATGCCAGGTCTGTGTATAGGAACAGGTTCATTTTTCTCTGCCAACTAAATAATTAAAAGACAGGAAAGACATGTTAGTAAGAATCTTGGGGAATCCCACCCGAGCCATCATATGGCACCTGGAGAATCAGGGTTCCTTCTGCGGGTTCTTACTTATTAATAAAAGAATTTACGGACACACACAAACAGAATCTGAGGACAGTTATTAGAGTTCATAAAAGAAAACCCCAGGGCAAGTGAGCCGTAAATCTTGAAGCTGCCTGGAAGAGTGGAGGGGAATGGAGAAGAAAAGGAACAAGAGCCATGCAGCTTGAGCTGGGCAGCATGCAGGTCAGCCACCTGGTGGCAGGCATCCCAGTGGTGAGGAGCAAGAGCCATACAGCTTGAGATAGGGGTGTGTGTGCAGGTCAGCCACCATAACAGGCAACCTTCTGGCAGAGAGTAGAGCTTTAAGAAAAGGGAGGGGCTCAGCCCAGTGCACCGATGTGGATCTCTGCCTTTGCTTTCATCAGTTGCTGGATGAAGGCTCTATGGTGACATTTAAGATAGTCATCAATCGGACTACAGGGCAAGGCCAGTTCTGGTACCCTCTCCACTATTGCTTAGGGTCTTAGCTTAGGTCCTTGTGGATTTCTGGGAATTTCTCTAGTGCCAAGTTTCCTGCTAGCCCCATAATGGCTCCCTCACCAAGATATCTCTTTCCTTGCTCTCTGTCTCTGTCCTTCCCCATCTCAACTATCAAGTTCTTCTCCCTACTCCCCTTCTTCCCTCCTCCTCCCCAGCTGCCCCCTTCTCCCCCCACTCCCATGCTCCCAATTTTCTCAGGAGATCCTGTCTATTTCCTCTTCCCAAGGTATCTATCTATATATGTTTCTCTAAGGGTTCTCCTTGTCACTTAGCTTCTCTGGGGTCGTGAACTATAGGCTCGTATCCTTTGCTTTACAACTAGTATCCACTTATGAGTGAGTACATACCATGTTCATCTTTCTGGGTCTGGGTTACCTCACTCAGGATGTTTTTTCTAGTTCCATTCATTTGCATGAAAATTCCAAAATGTCATTTTTTTAACCACTGAACAGTAAGTATTCCATTGTGTAAATGTATCACATTTTCTTTATCCATTCTTCGATTGAGGAGTATCTAGGTTATTTCCAGGTTCTGGCTATTACATAGTTGAACAAATGTCCTTGTAGTATGATTGAGCATCCTTTGGGTTTATACCCAAGAGTGGTATTACTTGGTCTTGAGGTGGGTTGCTTCCCAATTTTCTGAGAAACTGCCATAGTGATTTCCAGAGTGGTTGTACAAGTTTGCATTCCCACCAGCAGTGGAGGAGTGTTCCTCTTACTCTGCATCCTCTCCAGCATAAGATATCATTGGTGTTTTTGATCTTAGCAATTCTGAGAGGTGTAAAATGGTATCTCAGAGTTGTTTTGATTTGTATTTCCCTGATGGCTAAGGATGTTGA
>LOJH01005605.1:2664-22453 GCA_001685095.1 Ellobius talpinus | reverse complement strand
TAAGAGTTAATAAGAAGCCTGAGCTAATGGGCCAATCAGTTTATAACTAATGCAGATTCTCTGTGTGATTTCTTTGGGGGCTAAAGGGCTGTGGGAACTGGGCAGGACAGAAACCCCAACAAGCAGGCCCACATGTTACACAGGTAGACAAACTGGTCCACCCCAACACTCCACAAAGCGACCTGAGCACACATCAGCGTCCAACACCGACACAGGATTCCGGGAGGAGCAAGGCCCAATGTCATCACTTATTACGTCTTCTGGTCCATACTCGAACTTCCAGCTTTCATCCTTTGTATCTTATCATTTAAGACCCAATCCCAAAGTCATGCATGGCTTGGACTCCTCTTCCTCTGCACTCAAACAGCTGTTCCCTTCCCACTACTAAATCATAGGTCACACTGCTGGGAGTGTTTGTCCCCTGGATCTCCAGCTGGCGTTTGAGCAGTCCAAGGGCAAGAACCCTGTCCTACTTACCTTTGAAGCAGACAGTGTTTGATAAACATCTGAGGGATGAATGAGTGAGTGAGCAGGTGATGTCTTTGTCACTGAAGGCGGTAGAGGGTTAATTCAAAGTGATAGATTGCCAATGGTGCAATTTCAGTCTGATAAAGGGAAAATTTGAGGACCAAGAGACCTGCCCTACTTCCTTCAATCACTTCACAGAAGTATCTACATGAAAGACTGGCCTTGAGCTGGTAGATAATGTTCCTGAAAAATCTCCCTGGGAGGTTACCAGGGAGATCAGTTCAAAAGGAGGTTGTCCTCTCTTCGTTGTTCAGTGAGTTACTTAGCTGAACAGACCCTTTCCTGGGGGGCTGGGCCCCTGCACGAATGGTTGGGCTCTTTATCTTACCACTAAGAGGCCTGCCTCGTGTGCATGAAGCCTCACAGACCATCAGACGCTGTCTTTGTCTTTTGCAGTTGCTACCACAAAAGGTGTGTTTACTTTCATAACACTTACAGATAGGCTGCCCATTTTCCTTTCCTTGTATCTGTCTTTTATAAGCTCTGTTTGGACAAAAGTCACACAGAGGAATGTCCTGCTAAACACCTGAACCTGAGCAGCCATGGCACTGCTATGGAAGTGGATTGGACCCCTGGGAAATGACTTGAATGAGAAAAAAAATCAGTTCCGGCAATAAAAAAGGGAATTCCTAGAAGCCAAACCTGTCCCTACAACGATTGGAAATCGGCACTTAAAGCTGTCTGAGCAGTCTTTGTGACTCCAAGATGCCAGGCCCAAATCCAGTCACTGTTAAACCTAGGTCCAGTCATCGCCAGGAACAGGGTCTGAATCATAGCTCAACACTCCTCTCCTTCTGTGGTTCTTTAGCTGGTAAAAAGAAAAAAATGCCTTAAATATATAGAATGTTTTATTAAATATTGCTTATTTTAAAAACAAACTTCATGTCTTTTTAAAATTATGTGCATGGGCAGGGGGGGTTGTGCACATGAGTGCAGTTGACTCCGGCGGCAAGAGGAAGATGTCAACTTCCCTGGAGCTAGAGAAGTGGGTGGTTGTGCGCCATAGGTGCTGGGAATTAAACTCAGGTCCTGTGCAAGAACAGTATGTGCTTTCACCTGCTCATCCATCTCCTCAGCCCCATGAACTTTGCATCTTCAGTGGCTTAGTGTATCAGCAAAGGTAAGAAAGCAATTGCTCAGGAAGCAGCTAGCAGAACTAACTGACTGCAAGCCAGAAGGAGGCTTCCTAAGCTGAAAAGTCTGGGTCACCCTTTCAGTCAAGGTCGGCTATTATGGTGTTGGGTTAAGTCGCTACCCACACAATGTCACACTCATGAGGAGGAAAGTCGCAATAGCCCTCGGGAATCCAAGGTCTCCATCAGAGTGTCAGAGTGACTCAAATTCCATCAATGGAAATGTGATCTTTAGGTTAAACTGTGATTCATTAAGTATCCTGTTTCAAAGTGTGATATTCTGTTGAGAAAGAACTCTTCCTGTTTTTAAGTCACAACAGCTCAATCGATGCCTATCCTCTCAAACAACCCCAGTAGACCGGGGGCTGGGGACATGCTAAGTGCACAGTTTGTGTTGTAATTTGTTTGTCTGGGTTTGAGGGGCTGGGAAGAGGTGTGCTTGTTAGCTTACTGTCAACTTGACACAAGCTAGGGTCATCTGGGAAGAGAAAAGCCTCAACTGAGAACATACCTTCATCTGATTGGCCAGTAGGCAGGCCTCCGGGCATTTTCTGGATTAATTTGGTATGGGAGGGCCCAGATCACTGTGAGCAGTGCCATCCCTGGGCTGGTGGTCCTGGGTTGTACAAGAAAGCATGCTGAGCAAGCCAGTAAATGACACCCTCCCTCCATGGCCTCTAGTTGGGTTCCTGACTCCATGTTTGTACCCTGCTGAGTTCCTGCCTAACTTCCCTCAATGATGGACTGTGAGAGGAATGCATATGCCAAATACCCTTTCTGCCAAAAGCTGGACTTTTTGTCATGGTATTTATCACAGCTACTGAGAGAAAACCAGGAAAGGGGCATAGGAGTAGAATGAGAAGGAAACACGGATGAGAGGGAAAAATACAAGAAGGTTGGTGGTGGTTCCAATAAAACAACTACACTCAACAGACAGTCTTCGATTGCACGCATGCACACAATACATCTATAAGAACTCTGTGTTCTAGTGGGTTAGTGTAGTCTCACCCAAATTTTAATATGCATTCTAGTCAACTAGGGTTCTTATCAAAGTCCTGATTAGACTCAGTGATCTGGGCGGGACCTAGGTTTCTTGCAGTTGATCGTGATGCAGCTGACCACCTAAACTATACTTAAGTAAACGGGGGAGGGTGATACAGAGGCTAATTCTGAAATTAACTTGGTTGGATCTAGCAATGCCTAGAGGGTGTCCTCCAGCAGTGGAATCTGTAGACAAGATAGGATCCAGATGGAAGCTCAAATACACACACGGGAGCAGCAGACACTATAGATGCAGGATGAAGACTGATCTGACCCACAGTAAAGCCCACACGCACGGGGAGTTCCTCAATTCCCTGCGCACAGTGAAGCTGCAGAAGGAGACTAGCGCTGACTCTGGGGAGATCTGACACTTGGATAAGACTGGAGGCAGACTTCTCACCCCCACAGAGAAAACACTCCACTCTGCTACAGCCTAGCCTTCTCCTGAGCACTGTCAATACCTCCACCCAAAGAAGCAAAGATGCGTGAACTTAAAAATAAAAATATGAAAGAACACTAACAACCAATTCCAGATGTGGGGGTCTTAGCATAGAAACGAAAACAATAAGGAAATCCAAGATAACACGTCCTCCTCCGAAAGTATTAATACAAGAGTAACAGCTCCTAATGAGAACAATCGGAAGAACTTCTGGATAAAGAATCTTAAACAATAATTACAGTGCAAACAATATAAAGAAGCCATGGTGCACAACAAGAGCAGAAAGGCAAAGAGTTGAATGAACAAGGAAGTCAATCCAAGATGCAAAAAAGGCAATTGCTGAAGAGAACCACCGACTGAAATGATGCTGGGAGTCAATATTCAAAGGGAAAAATTCAAGTCTTGGTGGAAAGCATCACCAACAAAATGGATCCTGTAGAAAACAGAGGCGAGGAATAAGATCATTTAGCAAAAGACCAAAGGCGGAAGAGCTCAGAGACACCATGAAAAGATCAAGTTATGAGCACAGAGGAAAGAATATCATAGCAGAGTCAGAGAACATAATTTCAATAAATCATAGGAAAAAATTTCCTAAACATAGTGAAAAAGATATCATCCAGGTACAAGAATCCCACAGAACACCAGAGAGAGAAGACCAGAAGAGAAAATTCTCCAGAGCAAATTACAGTTAAAACACTAAAACCACAAGCTAAAGAACAGACATTGGAAGCTACAAAAGAGAAAGGTCTAGTTGCCTCTGGCGGTCCACCGGAGCAACACCTGATCATCTGACAGGAACTTCTAAAGCCATTAGGGTATGGAAAGATACATTCCAAGCCCTGAAAGACAGTAACTGCCAACCCAAAATAGTATAGCCAGCAAAACTATCTGTTAAATAAAAAAGAATAGAAGTGTTCCATGACAAAAATAGACTAAGGAAATTTATGACCAGTAAGCCAGATGCACAGAAGATACTGGACAGAATAGTTTCATCTGGAGGCAAGAATAAACACAACCAAGATGTCGCGGGAATAAACAATACTAGGATAAGTAATCAAAAGAGATCTAGGCTAATACTACAAAGTCAACAAAATGACAGGAACCGATACTCATCTTTCAGTAATAACATTAGAATACTAATGGTCTCCTCAGTGGTGGAGGAGGTTTAAGTGAAGAGAGGGGTGGGAAGATAGGGTAGAGAAGGGGCTATGAGAAAGAATAATTAACAGTAAAGATGTTTGTAAAATCTTTATGGGAACTTATTATTTTATATGGAATTACCCTGCACATGGGATAATACTTCTCCCAGAACCCACAGGCTACCAAATAAAAAACGCAGTGCCAGGTTTGGGATAGATATACCCCCTCAAATTGTTAGTAAGGAATTTCCTGGAGATCTCAAATACAAAATATTGCCATAGCTCTGTATTGCCCACCAGAACTTGACTGTGAGACTCAATCACTGATGATACAACACATTTTGTCATGGGACATGAAGCAATCAAGTTGGCAATGACCAGGAAGCTTCCTTTGGGATAGCTGACTTTCATGGTACTGAAAAGGACTTACCCACCTGCGAAACTGTGAGATGCAGTAAAGACTGATACGACAAGATATGCCCATGGGTGCAATAGTGGCTTGTTATGTGTGTAACCAACTGCTTTCTGATAGGATCTAAGTCACACTACCACTACACACACACACACACACACACACACACACACACGGAAACACATGCTTGGTACTATAAATCTGGCCAAGGACCCATTGTTTGTGGAGTTCATAGGCCCCATGGATAAACCAACTTCTATTATTTTGCTAAACAGACACAGTATCAAACTGCCCTCTAAGTATATAACTCTATAGTCATAGATTATTGCAGCTCTCAGGCCTCCTCGCA
Source organism: Ellobius talpinus (assembly GCA_001685095.1). Taxonomy (NCBI): domain Eukaryota; kingdom Metazoa; phylum Chordata; class Mammalia; order Rodentia; family Cricetidae; genus Ellobius; species Ellobius talpinus. Next base: position 17,412 of record LOJH01005605.1, on the reverse strand, counting down.
GAAGTGTCCCTTTGTAGGGCACATCAGAAACTCAGTACAGAGAATATACATCTGTGGAGTGCTCAGCCACGAACTGGACGTCTCTATCACAGCAGTCCCAAAGCTCAGGGGCCTTTACAGCAGAGAGGGTGGGAATACTGTAAGAGCTAGAGGTTGGGGAGAACCAGAATAAAATGGTGTCTTTGGGATAGGACAAGACTGTTCATGGACTCTTGGCAGGCGTGGTTGCCTTCACAAGGCCCATACAAGAACAAGCCAGTAAAAACAAATCCATCTAGGAGAGGGAATGGGCTCATGGCACCCTCATACTTCCCTCTGAGGACCTACTGATAGTTGATAGCTTCTGGGGGAGGGAGAACCAATCTTCTTTAATAGTGCAGCCCTTGGTATGTCAACTATGTTCCAGGGGATGAGCCCATTCATGTGTATATAAGCAACACAAATTGGCCTGCTGCTCGGTTCATGGCTGGCACTGTTACTATTTTCCTCAGTTGCGGTGTTGTAAATGTGCCTCTTGAATATTTGTATTTGCATCCATAGAGCTTGGCTGCTCTCACCCTTGGTCCGGTCTTTCTGCGGTAGGCAGCAGTCAATGCTGAGATGTGCAACTGGTCAGAGCTCTAAGAATACGAGACTGAGTGTGCAGCCTTACATGGGACACCTCTCCTGACACCTCCACCCCACCATCACCAGGGTTCAGGGAACATGTTGGAGGAGAGGGCAGAAGGAGGGTCAGATCCAGATGGTGGAGGAAACGCTGCAAAGTGCAAGCTTCTAGACTTGGCACGGCTACTGCATTCAAGAATCCATACCGCTGGGGGTCCCCAGCATAAAACCTGCACAAGATCAGGCAACCCACAACACGGGCATAGATGGAGGAGGTGCTCTCTAGGCCCTGCCCTCACTGAGGCATTACTGGCAGTTGATACCTGCTGAAGGAGGGAGAATCATTCCTGCTGTTGTTTGGTTCTTAGTGTATATCCACTGGTAGGTTCCTCATGCTCCAGCCGATGCCCACAGCCCATACACACACAAGCAGCACTAATTAGACTTAGTAGGTTATATTAAAAAGATGACATGAAGTTGGGAGAGGACAATGTCGGAAGTAGAAATAAAAAGGGTATATGATTTTTTGTACATGTATAAATAAAGGAAAAATAATACTAAAAAAGAAGTTCCTGGGGATGAGTGAGGTATACCTCTAGGCTGTGTCCATGTTGGTTTTTTCAGAGATGAATGGATCATAAGAACTCTGACCTAGCAATGGATCGCCTCTGGAAAGATGCCATTGCTAGAAGGGACAGGGTGGGACCTAGGTGGGTGAAGTAGTTCATTAGGGGCCTCTCCCTGGGGGCCACATCTCTTATTGGCCCCTTTTGGTATCCTTGTCTTTGCTTCCTGTCTATCAAGAAGTGAACAACAACAGGGCTAGCAATAGCAGGTAAAGGTACACGCGGCCAAGCCTGATGGCCCGAGTTCTCTCCTTAGGACCTACATGACTGAAGAAGGGAACTCACTTCATCAAACTGCTCCCCCCAACACACACACAATCACACACACACACACACACACACACACACCCCACATAATATTGAAGTACAATTTTTAAGAAAAGTGAGCAATAGCCTCCACCACACAGTCCTGTTGCTGTGGTACTCAATCTAAGCACATGGGCCAAACCTGTATGCACTGAATCCTTTAAAGGGTTCTATCAGATAAGGGTATGGATCTGGATGGGAGGGGAGATGGGGAGAAACGGGGAGGAGAAGGGGAAGGGAGAATGTAACCAGAATGTATTGTAGGAAAAAAATCTATTTTCAATTAAAAAAAATGTTCTGTCAGGTATTGGAAACAAGAAAAACTAAGCTGTTGAGGGGCAACACAAAACTCAAGTATTTCCTAATTTTATGCTATTCCTCTGGTGGAGCATAATTAGACTCTGGAGCCACAGTAGATCCCACTCAGCTGCCATCCTGGTAAGAAACAGTTCTGTGGTGCACTCCTACACAAAGTGGAGAATTCTGCCCCCTACCCAGGAGAGCAGCATCTGGGGTGCAATTGTCCTATTCCACCATTACGCCCCCAGAGGCCTACGGCCATCTTGGTATAACTAAAGCCTTTGAACAAACAGTTTTCAGACTGAGTTGGATCAGAGGTACTGTAACCTCCAGTTGACTCTGAAATACTGTGAGCATTTCTGTCAAGGACAGCATGCCAGGACAGTAGAAATTCGATGGCCTTCTGCTGCCATGTGCAGGAGATTAACATTCCTGGCCAGCCTACTCAACAAGAGGGTCTTTCTCCTCTCTCCCTCTAAAGAGCTTGAGGAGGTAAGACTATACCACAGCTGACAGATTAACGTCTCTCATGACAGGATGGGTCATTGGCAGACTGGTATCTGCTCCTGCCTACATCAAGGCCCAGGGCTCCGGGAGCTTGAGTTGGTAGAATTGTGCCCAGGAGGAACAAATATCATTCCCATAAACAAAGCAACAAAATGTCGTGTTTAGCAAGTCATGGCTCTCAGGACACACATACCAGAATGTTTTAGGACTAGGTGGAAATGGGATAACTACCTTGAGCATCCTCCTGCTCCCTGAGAGCGACTGACCCTAGTATGTCGGCCTCCCGTGGGCATCCGGAATCCTTTGGCGCTAGGCCCTGTTGTCTGTAGACCAAGCAATGCCTCTACGGCCCGCTTCCTTTCTCCTGGTACAGAGTTGCCTGTGCACTGAAAGCTTACTCGCTAATAAATGGCGGTGTTGCCCTCCTCCAGTATGTGTTCTTCAAATCTAGGGAGACAGAGGACAAAATCTAACCAGACTCAAATGTCCTCTGGAGCTGGAAATAGGGCAGCACCTTTAAAACATGTTGTCCTTATACTGCCAACCAGTGCACTGCAGGTGATGTCAGAAAAGCCTAGAGTGGCCCTGCCCCTCACTGCCCACTCCTCTGTGCAGCTCTGCTGTCTCCACGGGAGAGGGGCTTCGTGAACCAGGACTGCACAGCGCTGCTTCACGGTTCAACACAAAGCAGTAAACGGCACATGACCACGACGCAGCACTTTCACTTGAGAACGCACAGCTTCTGGAGCTAGAAGAGTCCTTGAGACCCATCCAAACTCAACCCCCTGTTTACAAACAATGAAAATAAACTCCAGAGGCTGTTTACATGAATGATTCCTAAGATGGCAAAAATTAAAAACAGAATCTGCCTCCTCCCTCAAAGCCAAAGATCCATAGTGTCTCCCCCAAGGAAAAAAAAGGCTTAAATCACAGCCAAAGAGATTTAGAATGGGCATGAAGAACTCGCTGGCAATAAAGATGATTAAATACTAGAACAGACAGCCACAGGGAATTTTGAAATAGCCCTCCCTGGAGACCTGTTAAAATAGGACAGTTAACCATCTGTCTGAGATGATTTAAGTACAGTCCTGCCTCAGAGGAAGGAAAACAATGAGCCGAGTCCCTCACCTACTTCATTCCGGCTTCTAGAATCACACCTGGGTGTAGACGCATATGTTACGGGGATCCCAGGTTGAACCTGATTGTGTCCCCACTGGAACTCAGATGAGTCTATTCTGGTGAGAGGACAGGAGCCCATGGGGCTCCATTTGGCTGCAGTTGGAAGGTACCTGCAATGGGAGACTCCGCGCTGGGGCTACTGACGGGGAGAGAAATTGGAAACAGAGATGTCTATTTTTCACCAGCCAGGGACATCTTGTAACACCTTGCTTCCCGTGTCCTGCCTTATGACAACAGACTGTAGCTATTGTGGGCAGATTCAAGGACTCTACTAAACACAGGCACACAGTATCCCACTTCAGTGACACAGCCTTCAATGACACAGCCTACCATACCACTCACAGGAGTCAAGAAAAGCTTCCCTGATATTTTTTTTTTTTAGTTCAGACTATCTCTGGCCAAGTGAAAATTTCAAAGAGGCAGTTCCTTCTCAGGACTTTGAAACTAGACACTAGAGCAAGACTTTCTTGGAACAGCCACCAGCATCCTGGATGTGGCAAATGAAAGCTCTACCCCCTGGGGCAGGGAAGCCTCCATCCTCCATCCACCAGCAGGGGGAGCACACACAGAAAGGACCAAGCTTTCTCTCCCAATTAGCATACAAAACAATGAGTTTCATAACGACATTTTTATACACATACCTTATGGTACCCTGCTCATATTCACTTTCTGTCTTCTGTCATCCCTCCAGATCCTCTACTGAAGCCATCTCCCTTTTCCTTTCATGTCATATATGTGTATACATGTTATATAATATATATATATATATATCATATCATGTTATTCAATCTAAAACATCCTTCTTCCCCATTACCCTCTCTTAAGCCCTCTCCTTCCCCTCAGAGTCCTCCTTGCACTTTCACGTCCTATGCATGTGTGTATATGTGTGTATGTATGTGTGTGTGTTTAAATATGTATTTTTGCACATGACAAACATGCTGTTTGTCTGAGTCTGGCTTATTTCTCCTAGCATAGTGATGTCCAGCTCCACCCACGGGGAAGAGCTCTTCATATATTCATATTCATATGCTAGATCCAAAACCTTCTCCTTTCCCACAAGGTTGGATTAAGTTTCTCACATCCTGTACCTTAAAAATTAAGTTTATACACAAAATTAAAAACACCTATTTACATGACTCTCAGCTCTTACACTCAAAGTTTCCTCCCCCACCCCCAGTGCTCAGGATGGAACCCAGGACCTGGCGCATTCGAGGCAAGCACTCTACCACTGAGCTTCATCCCAGCAGCACCCCACAGAGTCTTTGAGGACAGGGACTATTAACAAACACTAATGTCCAGAACCTGATTCAAAGGAAGCACTTGGAAAAATACCTGTTGATAAGTGGGTAGATAAATGAATGAATGCAAGACTCTGAACTTGACTCACACAAGGTGACATTATTTCCAACTAATCAGAAGCTGGCACAGCAAATCACACTGACTCCTTTGTACTTGGGTGTTTGGGGGGTTAAAGTAATGAAAAAGGGGGAAGATCATTATAATATACACATACACTATATGATACAGTAGATTATAATATACTGTATCAGGTTTCTCTGCTGCCCTCATCTTGTCCCCAATCCTGGCCTTTCCAATCCTGGCCTTTCCACCTCTAGATGTTGGCAATAGCTCATGGGTTGCCTGTTCCTTGGAAGTCTTCTGTCTGCTTCTCATTGGCTCCCTGGCATCGCACACAGAAAGTGTTCTTTCTCTTCCACATACCAGGACGACACAGAAAGAGCAAAGCCTCTGATGCGAACCTTAACTTTGCACTTACAGGATGTGTGAGAGTTTAGACAGGCAAGTCATGAAGCCTGCCCTTGCCTCAGCACCATCAGTGATGGGAATCCAGCTGAAAACAGATGGAGCCTGGAAAGCCCTGGGAGGTCCGGTGCACACACCCTCCAGATTTCTCCTTCAGGGGAGGATGGGGAGCCCAACCATATCAGGCTAGCAAGACTCCCTCAAAGATGTTGTGGGTGCATTACCACGCCAGATGAATGCTCTTGACCAGTACCATGGTCTTTTCCAGGCTCTACTCTATTGCACCCACCTGCAGTTTAAAACCTGCTTGATGAGAATGGGAGTGTGGCTCAGTCAGAAAAGCGACTGCTGTACAAGCATGAGCACCTTGAGTCTAGATCCCCAAACACCCACGTAGAAGCTGGGTGTGGTGGTTCGGGTTTGTAATTCTAGCACCAGGAGGCAGAAATGGAAGTATCCCCCATCATGACCTCCCTGATTGGTACAATCTCTCCTCCCTTCCTTCCATAAGACTCTCAGAGGTTAGTGCAGGATCTCAGTTTATGTTTCCATCAGTTACTGGACAGAATATCTAAGGTGGCAATTAGAGAAGTCACCAATCTATTTACAATAGATGGCCAGTTAGGTACCCTCTCCACCATTGCTACGAGTCTTAGTTGGGGCCATCCTTGTGGGTTCCTGGGGGTTTCCCTGGCACCAGGTTTCTTTCTAACACTGAAATGCCCTCCATCAAGACATTTCTTTTGTTATTTTCCCCCTCCATCCTGCCTCCAACCCGCCTCCTGCACCCAGCCCACCCAGCCCAGTTACTTCTAGTTTCCATCCCTCCATTCCTCCAACCCCCACCCAGTTTACTCATGAGATCTTTTCCACTTCCCCTTCCCAGGGAAATCCATGTATTCCTCTTTGGACCCTCCTTGTTATCTAGTCTTTCTGGGGCTATGGATTGTAGGTTGGTTATCCTATACCTTACTCCTAATAACCACCTATGAGTGAGTCTACACCATGTTTGTCTTTCTGGGTCTGGGTTACCTCACTCAGAATGACTTTTTCTAATTCCATCCATTTGCCTGAAAATTTCACAAGATCATCATTTTTTACAACTGAGTAGTACTCCATTGTGTAAATGTACCACATTTTCCTTATCCATTCTTTGGTTGAGGGGCATCTAGGTTGTTTCTAGGTTCTGGCTATTATAAATAATACTGCTATGCACATAGTTGAGCAAGCGTCCTTGTGGTATAATTGTGTATCCTTTGGGTATATGGAATAAAATTGGTATAGCTGGGTCTTGAGGTAAATTGATTCCCAATTTTCTAAGAAACAGCTATACTGATTTCCAAAGTGGCTGTACGAGTTTGAACTTCTACCAGCAGTGGAAGAGTGTTCCCCTTATTCCACATCCTTTCCAACAGAAGCTGTAATCAGTGTTTTTGATCTTAGCCATTCTGACCGGTGTAAGATGATATCTCAGAGTCGTTTTGATTTTCATTTCTCTGATGACCAAGGATGTTGAGGAATTCTTTAACTATCTTTCAGCCATTTGAGATTCTTCTATTGAGAAGTCTCTGTTTAGATCTATACCCCATTTTTTAATTGGATTATTTGGTATCTTGATGTTTAGCTCCTTGAATTCTTTATATATTTTAGAGATTATCCCTCTGTTAGATGTGGGGTTGGTTAAGATCTTTTCCCATTCTGTAAGCTGCTGTTTTGTCATACTGATAGTGTCCTTTGCCTTACAGAAGCTTTTAAGTTTCAGGAGGTTCCATTTATTAATTGTCTATCTCAGTGACTGTGCTATATTTAGGAAGTGGTCTCCTGTGTTAATGTGTTCAAAGCTACTTCCCACGTTCCTTTCTCTCAGGTTCGGTGTAACTAGATTTATGTTGAGTTCTTTGATCCACGTGGACTTGAGTTTTTCACAGGGTGATAGATATGAATCCATTTGCATTCTTCTACATGTTGACATCCAGTTATGCTAGCACCGTTTTTGAATATGCCTTCTTTTTGCCATTGCGTAATTTTGACTTCTTTCTTAATGCACACATACACTACACTACACACACACATACACACACAAATAAAAACAGAAAGAAAAGAAAATCTGCTAATCAGACTGGCAAACCTTACTTTTTCACCAAAAAGCACCCCAAAGAGATCTAAGCCCTTGTGGGGTGTTCTTTACAGAGTGAGAGATTCTCCCTTCCTGACTTGTATTATTTCCAACACAACTGTTTCAGAAATTGTTCAATCAGCTGAATTCTATAAATATTTCTGGTGTGAAAAGCCACATTCACATCTTCTACTTAATCCAGGCCCGAGATGGCAGCATCACCTCAAAGATGCAGAAGAGGACAAAACTGCCACACAGTTATTTACAGTGATGTTCTGAGCCACTCGTCCATAACTCAGAGGACACGACAAGGTCACCAATAAACACTACTGAACTGTGTCTCAGGTTCTGCATAAAAATGTTGCAGCCCCAATGAACACCAAACAAGTGTAATGGATTGGTTCAATTCACATCTGAACACCCACGGACACAGGCTCCTAATAACATTGCTGTTTCCAGCCAGGTTTTACACTTGTCAGTCATTCTGAAACATCCACTGTCTCTCTCCAACTCCAGCGTCAGTACGATGCAGTGAAGGCAAAAGCAGATGCTAATTTTGTCTTCAAATCTTTTTGTCAAGAGCAAAAGGGGCCGTTCTTAACATGCATATATTTAAGCATGCAGGCGAGCCTCTGGGCTGGCTATGCCAGATTCCCCAGGCCCCTCAAAATTCAGTAGATGGGCAGGGGAATTACTGCACATGTTAGGTCTTGTCTTTGACACTGAGTCTGACATATCATACTGTTGCAATGCTCATGTGTAAAACATAAAAGGAAATAACTTAAGCAGGGATGGAGGATGTTAAGATTGAAGAATTTTCCCTAGGTTGCACCAAGAATGTGTACCTATCTCCAGTTACTGTGACTCAGACTGGCAGTGTCTACCAAGGTCACCTGGGTCAGCCCTGCTTAGGTTGGCAGCATGAGGAGTTTCAAATGGGAGCATGTGGTCGTGCCACTCCTCCAAATACACACACAGACACATATGGGTACACACACATATGCACACACATATTATACCACACACATGTCACACATGCACACATCATATGCCTTACATATCACATATTCACACCACATACACATCCTACATACTGTATACTTCCAACCTATACCACACATGCACATACAACATGCATACCATACACATGTATATCACATACCACACATATCATATGTATGTACAAATAGCATGTGCATACACCACATACTAATCACACACAAATACTACATGCATAACACATATACCACACAAGCGTATATACATCATACACACACATACCACACACATGTATCACATAGATATACATATATCATATACCACATGCATATACACACACCATGTACATACACCCCATATGCAACACACACAACATACACACTGCATGCATACCACACATCTCACACACATACACATGTGCACATATGCCTGTGCAAGTGGGTGCACACACAGAAAGTACACTACATTTTTGTACCAGTATGGGAGATGGCAAAGATGATTATCACAGGCTCATAGGAGGATTGAATAGAAACAGCCCTTGCTGCTGTCTCACTTCTGGTAACCAGCTGCTCCTGCAGAATCTGGGATTCTCCAAGCATCTTGGAAAAGACTGTGTGAGATTGCGAGAACTCTTTATAAAACTTATCAATTCAAAGGCCCTAAAGCAGTGGTTCTCAACCTTCCTAATGCTGCGACACTTTAATACAGTTCCTCATGTCGCAGTGACCCCAATCATAAAATTATTTCTTTACTACTTCATAGCTGTAATTTTGCTAATGCTATGAATTGCAATGTAAATATCTGATAAGCAGGATATCTGATACATGACTCCCAAAAGGGGTGGCAACCCACAGGCTGAGGAACACTGCCCTAAAGGAAGCTATGGAGCCATTTGCTCCAAGACTGGTATCAACATACTCCTTTCTGTGCACTGAAATCTAATGGTTTCTTGGGTTGGGGGTATAGTTTAAGCAGCAAGATCTCTAAATCTCCTGCAATGAATCTACTTCGCATGCAGAGCCTTTGTTGTGGGATAGAGAAAGTAAGTGAGGGAAGGGCTAGAACCCAGGCAGACTAACTAGGAACGCTTTCCTTCTGCCATAAACATGAGGAGAATAAAAATAAGCTCTCTCTTCAACCTTCTTTTCTCCCAAAGACCTGGAGAAATAAGCAGAGATGGCAGTCAGGGATTGTCTTCTGGGAAGGTAGCTGGACTTTTAGCTTGCTCGTTCTGCCCCCTTTCCACCTGCCTCTTCACCATGCAGCCTGCTTACCACACTACCCATTCCCCATCAGAGCCAGAGCCACCATTTTGAAGGCAGAAACCCCTCTGGATACCACCCTGAGACCAGGATACTGATCATGATAAAGTCTTCCCTGGAGGGAATTGAACACCTTAATTGTTAGGAGCATTTTCATGGTCTGGCTGATTGGGGAGACTCAGGGATGGCCATGGGCAGATAAACAGGGGGTCTCTGTGTCTTTTGTCACAACAGAAGTAGTATCTTGGGAACAATGCCCATTGGGTGTGCTCTGGGTAGGTCTAAGCCACTGTTGTCCTTCAGAGATGGGCAGTGTATGGAAAGTGTTGACCTAACTGTAAAGTCCCTCAAACAGAGGGAACAAAAGATAAAATACAGGAAGAGAGGACAAAGCTGACTTTTGCCTCATGATAACATATTTTCAGGGTCCCCACTCTTTTGCCTCCCTCTGGTATCTAGCTACTTGATCCTTTCTTCTTCACTTAGGTTCCGTGAGTTCAAGTCTAGACCAACAGCATTGCTCAGCCCTTCAGCCACATGCCTCTGCTCATGAGGTGACCGGCTGAGGTCCCAGTCCCTTTCAGGCAACTCTGCCCTGCTGGGGCCTATGCCTGCACTCTAGAAAGGTAAACATAATTCATTCCATCAGCAATTCAGACACCCTTCACCAGAGTCACAGGTCCAGTACAGAGGTCCTGTGTGTAGACCAAGTACAGCCCAGGCAAGGCACTTATGGGGACCATTGGAAAAGCCAGGCATCATAGCTTCCCAGTGAAGGTCAGATCAACACAGATGGTAAGTGTGGCTCAGAAGTGTGCTGTTGGCAAAAATTATCTATGACATTCTTGGTTTATGAGAGTAGGAAAAATCAAAAAATTCAACACTATGCTGCAAAGATTTTTGTCTTGACTATATTCCTTTAACAGATGTAAATGTGAAGAAATTGCCTGTAGCTGATTCTTAGGAAGAATACTGGTATTTTTCAGCCTTCCACTCATACTAAAAAGAGAGATTACTGGGCCTTATTCAGACTCAGTATTACTGCTCTTAAATTTGTCCTCTCCCATTCAGGTGTCCATCTTCAGCAGTAACAAGGAGAGCTTTGGTAACCTGCATTGGGACCTTGTCACCAAGACCCAGTGGACCCATATGTTTGCAGAGCTTCGATTTCAGTACGTGGCTACTGTCAGAGTTACTAGCAGTGAAGAGAGAGCCATTCTGCCACCATACGGGCACTACACAAACCCAGGTATCCTTTTACAGGTAAGTCTTTCAGCCCCTGGTACCTCTTCCTTCTCAGGCTGTAGGCACAGATGCCTGAGCACAAGAGCAGTCTGGCTGGAAGGCAGAGAGGTACCTAAATAGGCTCCCAGGAACAACAGGTGACTGACCTGAGATACTGGGGATGAGTTTGTGACAGGACATGGAGTCACAATATTACTGCCTTATCAGTCCTGAAATTGGGCAGGAAGAGGATTCAGAAACAGGGCAACAAATCCAATGAGAACCAACTTCAATTCAAGGAGCAGTGGTACACAAGGGAGAACAATAGACCACAGCCAAAACAGCACAGAGCCACAAAAAGGATGAGGTGCATCCCTGTGTTGGCTCAAAGTGGAGGAGGCAGCACTCCACCTCCATCAGAGGAGCTTTGTCCTGCATTCGATGAGAATTAGCACAGTGGCCCACCGCTGGAAAACGTGCAGAGAGTGGGAGACTTTGGAGCACTCAGTCTTAAATGGGATGTCTCCATCAAAACTCTGCTCTCAAGGCTCAGGACCATGCAAAAGAGGAGGCAGAAAGAATCTAAGAGCCAGAGGTGGTGAATGACTTCTGGGAAACAGTGTCTACCAGACATAACAGGGCTGGTGCACATGGCGCTCACAGAGACTGGGGCAGCCAGCATGCATGGGACCAACACAGGCTCGAGTCAGATGGGGTCTCCGGACAGAGAGGGGGATGTAGACACTGGGTCCCCTACCTGACCAAGAAGCTATTTGTAATTGATACAACTGATACCTGATGGCAAAGGGAAAATCAGTTTTCTCTAGTGAAATCTGACTGGGATACCAACCACACTTTAGGGCCAACTTCATGCCTAGGAGTAGTTGGCCAGCATAAAATGAACTCAATGTATTTTTGTGGATTTTTTTGTTTCATCCTGTTTTGTTTGGGCATTGGTGTCAAGTTGGTATTCTGTTAGTTTTGATTTTTTGTTTTGTCGGGATTTTTGTTTCTTTTTGTTGTTGGTTTGCTGTTTTGAAAGAAAGAATAAAAAAGAACATAAAGTTGGGTGGTGGTGAGGTGAAGAGAATCTAGGAGGAATGGAGGAGAGGAAAATGATCAAAATATATTGTGTAAAAAAGTTTTTTTTTCAGTGAAGTTTTTTTTAAGTGGAGAAAGCAGGATGTAAGACTTTTTCCCTGGTGGAAGGCTTCCTAAGTCACTGTCCTAGAGTTCCTGTAGCTCTGGAACACAGGTAAAAATCATTTGACTGTTTAGTCAGATACTCTTTTTAGTTTAAAAAAATCCTGAGATTCCAATGCTGTTTCTATGTCGCTCTTTAACACTGGAAAGACCAGTACTGTCCCCATTAATCTGCCCGTAGAAACTTGACAGATTGATGGACTTAAGTGGTAGAGGTGAGTGAGGTCCTAGATAAGATGCTTAGGTGACCCTCTTAGACAAGGAACAATGATTGACATCCCAGCCTCCCCAGGGCTGGGCACCCCTCTAACTGCTCCAGGTTGCAGACCCACCTGGGCCTTCTTTGGAGAAAGGCTCTTCAGCTTTTCATGTCTCTAAAGTCAGTAGGCTAGATTGCTCATCACATACATGCTCGCCCCTACCAAGGCAATGCCACATAATTCTTCCCAAAACTTGGTGCTGGTGCCTCATGTGGTCTCTTCAATTAAATGTGGCCAACGAGTCACTTAGATAAAAAGCGTCAGGAGCGTCAGAGTCAGTCTGAGTGTTCTAGAGAGAACAGAGAAGGGTCTCTTGCTTGCAGTGCCCACACTTTCAGGCCTGCCTTGTTCTCTCCTCTCACTCCGCAGATATTGCTACACTGGAGTTACTGCAGTGCTGGAGAAGGTTACACAATTGCCGTGATGCAATGCTCTGGGCAGAGGGACACTCATAACTCAGGAGAAGACAAACAGGAATATATTAATAGCAGCCTTAACAAAATGAGAACTTATTTTCAGTCTCTGGAAGCTGAGGAGATCAGCGGATAGTCTGTTAAGCAGTTAGGAGCTGAAGCAGAGACGCTAAACACATAGGGGTAGAGAGAAAGGCAGGGGGAAATGGAGAGAAGAAAGACAGATTACAACGCGGTGCCTGAACCAATTAACTGAAAAACAGTTATGTGGTCTGGGCAATGCCAGGCAAGAAGGAAAAGACATCCTTCTAAGACCCATTGTCTGCCCTTTGGGTGCCATGTACCATGAAAAGAAAAAAACAAAACACCTTTTCAGTACAAGAAGAATACATCAGGAAGCATTTTCTTTCTCCTTATGACACCCCCCCATTGTTTATGTTACCAGACCATAAATAGCAGTAAACACAGACAACAGATTGGATTTAGTGAAATATTACAGTACCTTTCTTGGAGAAGTGACAAGAAAGAGTTGGGAAAGACGTTCTTTTAAACCAACAAACCCAAAAGAAAAGCATCCTTTGCTGTGTTCATTCTTTTAAAACATGGCAGAGACAGCATGAGCATTTTGACTGTGTTCTTCCAGAACCCCAAAATCCCACACATAGCATTGGTGAAAAGCTACAGCCCCCCCCAGCTAGACTGACCAGCACTACACAAGCTTGCAACTCCCACAGTGAACTCTCAAGGATGTCCAAATAATCAGCCTGCAAATGAGCAGCCACCTACGGTTAGAGGTTTGTGTGAGAACAAAACATTCACCAAAATATACATTTATCTGCAGTGTTTAAAAATCTGCCAGAGCTGGTCATACAAAAGTGAGAATCAGCCTTGGTGGTATCTGTACTTGCCATTCATGCAGGCTCCCTCCACCTCTCATCCTTGGCCACTGTCAACGTCTGGCAGGGATTGTGTCTAACTAAGTGCCTGTCTCCAGGCTCAGCTCCCAACTTCCATCACTAAATCTAACATCCTTCTAAAGCAACATGGGACCCCTGGAGGACTCTCGAAGCTCCGTGCTACCCAGAGGATAGTCCAAAGCTTTATCAGAGCCTCAGTCTTCACCAGCTCACCTTTAAGTCTCAGCCCTGTTCAGCCTCATCTTTCAATTCCCCTTCCCGATGCCAACACTCATGTTCCACCATCTCTCTCCTCTGCCAGACTGTCTGGTGGCTATCCTCCATTCCCTGCAGCCAGCAGCGGCTCCCACCTTCTCTGCTGTCTTACAGTCCAACAAAATAGCCAGCTCCTCCTTTCCCAAGCAGTTGACTGAATCCTTGGAAATATTATGCATCTGTACCCATGAGAAAAGGGAGTTTCTTCCCTATTGCTTCTTCCCAGGTCTGCACCTTCTCCCTTCTCCCAGCCAGGAAGTGAAAGTGTGTTCAGTACCCAGGACAGTGACACACAGCAAAGATGACTGATAAAGGCATAGGCCAAAAAGTCAGAAGTTTATAACCCCAGCAAAGACAAAAACACACAACGTTGAGTGTTGGGCAACAGAGATAAGGGGGAGAGTCAACAAAAGTCACTACATTTCAAGGAGATATTTGCAAACAAGCTTCCCCAGGAGGAGGTCTTTGAGTGACCATAGCAGGGAAAGCTTCTGAGTCACAAGTCACAAGATGGACCAGCATTTCAAGAAGATGACACAGAGTAAGGGGAAGTGGAAAAGCGCAAAATGTGGAGCTTTGGATGCAGAAGGCAACGCCAAACATGAGAACTGCCTTTGGAGACTAAAAGTAGATTGGTTTCCAGCAAGAAGGTCTGCTGCCCCATTCTGTAGGTGGCAGGGAGTGTGGGAACCTTCAGCCCATACTCACACAGCGCCTATGCCACTGGTGGGCTTGGTCAAACCTCCATTACTGTGACAAGTGGTGTGGAACAATTCTGTATTCTGTCAATTATGTTTTAAATAAATGCTGA
>LOJH01005603.1:0-23592 GCA_001685095.1 Ellobius talpinus | reverse complement strand
TCCCTTCTTCCCAGCATTCTGTTCTGTCTACTCCACCCACCTAAGGGCTGCCCTTCAAAAGGCCAAGGCAGTCTCTTTCTTCAACCAGTGAAAGCAACACACAAACAGAAGAACTTCCTTCACCACTTATAAATACTTTCTTCTTTCTCTTTTGCCCTACAGATCCTTTCTGTACAGAGTATGACTTTCAGTTGAATGTTTTTATGGGCTTCCTGAGTGTGCAAATGAGTAGGTTTCTGTTTTTCTTCCTTCTCTTGGTTTCTTTTTCTTCTGTTTGTTTGTCTAATTTGGTTGTGTCAGTTTTTGTTTTATCATGTTATAATATACTTATTATTTTATTATTATCCCTTAGAAGCCTGTCCATTTTCTAATAAAAAAGAAGGGGTGGATCCAGATGAGAGGAAAGGTGGGGTACAACTTTGAGAGAATGGTGGGGAAACCATAATTAAGATACATTATGTGAGAAAAGAAATCTATTTTCAATAAAAGAGAAAACTGCAAAAGAAAAATGAGTAAGTTGTTATGAGGTGTCCTTCTATATATGTGTGGCTTTTATTGGCTAATGAATAAAGCTAATTTGGCCTATGACAGGGCCGATTATAGCCAGCTTGGAAGAGATCTATAGAGAAAAAGTAGGTAGAGTCAGGGAGATGCCATATAGCTACTGAAGGAGAAAGACACCCAGAACCTTTACCAGTAGGCTACAGCCTCTTGGTGATACACAGATTAATAGAAATGGGTTAATTTAAGATATATAAGAGCTAGGTAGGAAGCTGTTGGCAAGCAATGTCGTAATTAATATAGTTTCTGTGTGATTATTTGGGTCTGGGTGGCCAGAAACAAAAAGCAGGCTCTGTTTACAGGAAGTTGTGTATCACTTGGTGTGATTGGCTTGGTCACATTCTTTGCTTCCTTGCAACTTAAACCATTTTCTCTTTATCACAGATCTAGAGTTCCTGGCCATTGGGTATATGATATCAATGCAAATGTTTTCCAGAGTTCCATTATTATCTTTGCTAATTTATTGCATATTTACAATATGAATTTGAAAAAACATTTAATAAAATTTATCTTTTAATAAGTTTCACACTGGATTGGAGAGATGGCTCAGGGGTTAACAGCACTGACTGCTGCTCTGGAGGACCTAAGTTCAGTTCCCAGTACCTACACGGTGGTGGCTCACAACCATCTGTAATGAGATCTGGTGACCTCTTCTGACTTACAGGCATACATGCAGGCACAAGACAGTATACATAATTAATAAACATATTTTTAAAAAGTTTCACACCAATGTTCATTGTATCACACCAAGAAAAATATTTCAAAACTTATTTTGCTCAAGTGATGGGGTAAGAGAGCTTGCTGAGCAAACTTGAGGACTTGAATTCTAATCCTCAGTTCCCACTTGCAAAGCTATGAGTGGCTTTTATTTCTCAGATGGGACCAGGGAGGAGCTTGATGGCATGGTTGTTAGCATAGTTCAGTGAGAGACTTTGTCTCATATATATATGCACAGAATGCACAGGAGGCAAGGAGGGATGCAATTGAGGGGATCTACAGAGGGAGGAAAGTGGGGTGTTTCAATTGGAATTGCTTAGTCATCTGACAATGGAGACACAGAGGAGATGCCACAACAGGTAGTCTGCCACAGAGCTGAGCAGGAGACTGTGGGATGGGATGTCTAGGAAAGGAGGGAGAGTGAGGATCTGAAACTCACCTATCAGCTTTGCTGCCCTATTTGCTTCTCAGGCAAGTTTAGGTAGTGAGTTCCCAGAGGAAGCCTGCTGGAGTGGGGGTCTGGGCTACCGGGATGAGAGGGCTGGGAGGACAGTTGGAGGAGAAGATGTGTGTGACCCGCAGGAGATGGCCGCGGGGAAGAAAACGAGGAGGCTGCAGCAGGTGGTCTGCAGAAGAACTGAGTATGAGTTTGGGGAACCGGATTTGGAGGGACTTAGTGAGAAGCGAATCTGTTGGCCTCTCCAGCTGCCTGTTACATGTAGAAAGTCTGTTCACTAACACATCATCAAAACAATGTAGACTCTAACCAGGGTCTTCACATTTCCGCTTAGATTGACAGAGGTCTAAACATATCCCGCTGTGGGTTCCCCATGGAGGGAAGCAGGGATCCCCATCATTCTCTTATGGGAGGGTAACTGTGAATAACTGTGAAAAAGGCATTGGACATCTTTTTAAAGTTCTATTCCGAATGTACCACAGAAAAGTTTTTCAGAGTCCAGTGAGAATTCCAGTAATAAACTATTAATTCTGTTTATTTTGATATTGTGAGGGGGTGATTTTTCATAAAGAAATCAAATAGTTTTAGAAATGGTAATAAATGTCATGGATTTCTCACCCAGGAATTCCCTCTTGCCTCCTGACGGAGAAGGTCCTTCTATATATTCTCCTGATGGAGAAGGTCCTTTTATACATTTTAACTTTAACTCTCTTCCTTAATTTGAGGCCAAAGTTGTGTGCCCTCTTCTGACAAACAGAGTTGACACAGATTTCTAATTCCACTGATTCACAGCAGTATAATGCTATAGATAAGCATTTATCACTCTGTGATTTCCTCAACAATCTTAAAATAAATATTAGCCGGGCGGTGGTGGTGCACACCTTTAAACCCAGCACATGGGTGGCAGAGGCAAGTGGATCTCTGTGAGTTCAAGGCCAGTCTTGTTAACAAGAGCTACTTCCAGGAGAGACTCCAAAGCTACAGAGAAACCCTGTCTCGAGAAACAAAAAACAAACAAGAAAAACAAAAACAAAAACAAAAAAACCCAAAAAACAAAACAAACAAAAAAAACAGATAGATATGGATAAAGTTACATTTCTTGTGGGAAGGTATATGTTATCAAATACCATGCCAGGCTTGACTAAGAAGGTTCATTATTCTGTCTACCCTGTGTCACTTGTATATGCACAAAACTGATGTCTGTCTCAAAATCCCATCATGTAAAGCATGTGAAGAAAATCGAAAGTCATGTACATTTCACCAGGGGCTGAATAGATGGCTTGCCTAGGGCAATGCATTAATCAGAACATTTACAGGTTAGCAAGGGAAATGGCAGCTATGATGTTACCCTGGGAAGAGACACATAATGAGCCCCTGGAAGAATCCTTTATGGCAAGTATTAAATTGCTGTCTTTGATGATGAGAACAAAGAGATGCAATTGAAAACTAGGGGCAACCTTCTGTCTATGAATGTTTTCTTGGCATCTGGGCTCCTTTACCTCAGTGCGAATATCAAAGAGATGCTATGAACAGGAGGCCCATAACCAGTTGTTCCTCGAGTATGCCTGGTTACCAGTGATACGACTTGAAAGGAGCTATGGAAAAGAGAGAAACCATAAGAACCTTACTGAAAATCTTCGGAGATAACATAGGTACATGGTCTTTCACAGAAAGTTGTGGGGCTTGTTTTTCCCACACATGAAGCAACTGATTAAGTGGAAAATCCTGACCAGTGCCCCATAGGTGAGGGAAATGTAAGAGCAAGCTTTCCTAAGATTTCTTTCTCTAGGTTCTTCATCCTGTGATTTAGCACCCAGTCTGGGTAGAAAAATATTAAAGGTTGAACCATGATTAATAAAAACTCAAAGAGAGAAATTGGGGTTCAACCTGAAGGCCAGAAAAGCAAAACAGCCAGCCACTATCTCTTACCTCTACCTCAGTACAAAATGGCCATCCCGCCTGCAGGAACCTCAGAATGAGATTGTGTCTGAGAGCTGTCTCCTCCCGTTTTTATATTCCTCTCCAGGGCTGGGATTAAAGGTGTGCACCACTGGGATTAAAGGCATGCACTGTCCGGTTTCTATGGCAATTAGTGTGGCTACCAGGATTAAAGTATGTGTCACCACTTCGTGGTCTGTAAGGTTGACCAATGGGGCTATTTTACTCTCTGATCTTCAAGTAAGCTTTATTTATTACATACGAGTGAAATGTTCTATAATATTAAGAAGAGAGTACACTACTTTTAATTTTATTCTTAGACTCTTATTCTGAATCATAGTCCTCAAAGTGTGATCAGACCTTGGCAAGATGTTAGCCACTGTCAAAGAAATGTTGCAAATGACAGTTAAGTGTGCAAGACTTTACACAAGAGTATGACAATACAGGAAAGAGATTCATCCAGATGCAGTCTCTCTAATACTGGAGATAGGGGAGACTTTGTGCACTGTGTGAGCTAATTAAAAGGACTAGATATTGCCAGTGAACAGTCAAGACAACAGTACAGATTCTGAGAAGAGAACGTCCTGCCATCTTGGAAGGGAGTAAATTGTCACTTAAGTAGCCTCTGTCACCATACATAAAACAACTCTAAGCAGAGGTAGTGAAGCCTTTGAGACAAGCCTGAAAGGAAAGAGCAGGACAGGGAAGAAACCACCAGTGGGCATCTAAATTTAGGAGCTTCTGCATGCACCATCATTTAATTATACAAGTACTCTAGAAAGTTTAGCATGATTGTTGCATTTGGTGTCTGATAGATGAGAGTGCTGACATTTAGAGCATGTGCACTGTTTACAGTCACAGAGCTATCATGTGTCAATGACAGATTGTAATCTAGACATCTCTGCCATTTAAACCAATGGTTTTGAGTCTCTCTCGTCTCTGTCTCTCTCTGTGTCTCTCTCTCTCTGTCTCTCTCTCTCCCCCCCGTGTGTGTTTATATGTGTGCATGTGTACATGTGCGTGTGTGTGTGTCTTTAAATATTTTAAAGACCGGGAAGTTACAGACTTGGATTTTGCCTTATAAAAAAGAAGACTAATAATAGCAAAAATGTGGGTTCACCCATCACCAATCTGTCTCTGCTACTTAAAACTAATGTGGCTTCTCATTTTGCTTGGAGCAGCAGTTCTCAACCTGTGGGTCATGACCCCTTTGAGGGTCAAATGACATTTTCAGAGGGCTCACATATCAGATACCTTGCAAACCAGATATTTACATTAGGATTCATACCTGTAGAGTATTAAGGCAGAAATAATTTTATGGTTGAGGGGCCACCACAGGACGGGGAACTGTATTAAAGGGTTGGAGTATTAGGAAGGTTGAGAATCACTGGCTTAGAGTGAAAGCCATGGCTCCTAACATGCATCTGCCCTGATTAGCCAAGCCTTCTTTTCTAACTGCTCCTTCCCTTGCTCATTTTGACTCAGCCAGGTTTTGTTTCTTGTTTGTCTTATTTTTTAATCTTGGAAAGTTAATTTCCCCAAGTAATGTTTAGCTGAATATAAACTGGAACGATTAGTCTTTCCTATTCTTGTACTTACTTCTTGATCAAATCTAAGATTTTCTCACACTGAAGTTTTACTATATGTACCATTCTATTTTTATATTAAGATGTTGATCAATTTGCATTCATCTCGTGCATGATATAATGTGTGAGGTATGAATCCAATTTATCTTTTTTCTCAAATGACTGTTTGTCCTAATATAATTTCTTAAAAATGTTCTCTTTTTTCCTCCTCCTAAATTTGAGGTGCTACCTTTAGAATATCAAATTGCCATATGTCCTTTGAGCTATTTCCGGATTTCCTATTATATTTCTTTGGTCTCTCTTTCTGATAAAATAACTGAAGCATATTTAAGGTATTTGACAGCATCTGCTGAACAGTTAAGAAGTCAACAGCATCTGTTCCTAGTCAGCCCGCTATCCCTGGAGGCACTGCCTGGATGCATAGCTTGCTTCAGCTAAAACTATGGATTCCTGGACCGAGTTTACTAAGGAAAGTTGCAACTAAGTCTTTGAGCGTAAGACCTAGAGACATGTTTCAAAACAAAGTGCGATTACTAGTAAGTTTCCAGGTAAATATGGAGAAAGTAAAAGGAAAATTCATATAACATTTGTCTAGTGATAACTTCTTTCAACATTTCTTTGCCTAACAGTTGAGCCATAAAAATGCTTAGAAACCAAAGTTTGGCAGACTTTTCTCATAACCTAAAGAATAGGTAGAAAGTATATAATCATAAATAAAATTAGTTAGCATAAATTTTAAAATCTGGACAAATCCACAATAAGTACAAGAAACTGAGAAAGGTTATGTTTGCTGCATTACAATTAAATAGAAACCAGCAGACTACAAGGAAAACCAGAGGCCCACATAATGTTCATGTGTCAGAGAAACTGGATGGAGTCACGAAGAACATGTGACTATCTATCGTCTAAAGGTGGGAATAGTGATTCACAATGGACAGATGTATTAATCATCAAATTTGAAAAGTTGGTTAAAAATAGTTAGAATCATGGTGAATGAAAAAAAATATAAAAACTAAAAGGGATAAAACCCAAAAGAAGGTACAGGAGAGTGCTCAGACAGACATGGGAATTCACACTCTTAGCTGAGCAATCAGCTGGACTTGCAGATTTAGAGATGGAGGGAAGGCATTTAGCCCTGGGTCTACACTGGTCTCATTATTCTTACCTCTCCCCTCACAGAACTTCATATTTTAATTTCCTCAAAAAAATTAACTGTCCTATTCTGAACTGCCTCTCTCTGACTCACTGACAGGTCTGTGAGCTCTCCTGCTCTGCATTGTGGATTCTGGAAAGGATGAAGTAGACTCCACATAGTTGCCCTTCCTTTTTGAACCAGTTCGTCTTCTTTCTTAAAGATATCTAGTACTGCCAGGGAGGAGACAGAGGCACGGGGATCTCTGTGAGTTCAATGCCAAACTGGTCTACAAGAGCTAGTTCCAGGACAGCCAGGGCTGTTACACAGAGAAACCTTGTCTTGAAAAGCAAAACAAAACAAACATAAATACAAAAAGTATCTAATGCTTTTAAAGAGTACAATGCCTAGCAGGATGTAACTATCACACTGACGATAATAATGATAACATCTCTTCTTTGTATCCTTTTTCATAGAAATTGGTACAGTGATGCTAACAGTAAACAGAAATCAGAACATACACTCAAAAAAAAAACCCAACCAACCAACCAAAGGGGCGGGGGGAAGGGGGGACCCCTGTCCACTGTGTGTGGAGAGGACTGAAAGTGATAGAGCATAAGGTAATGACTGAAAAAGAGATTATCCAGGTTTGAGGGATGCCTGACAGTGGGACCAGGATCTATCCTGGTGCATGAACTGACTTTTGGAGCTCATTCCCTATGGTGGAATGTCTTGCTCAACCTTGATGCAGGGGGGGAAGGGCTTGATCCTGCCTCAACTGAACAGCCAGACTTTGTTGACTCCCCATGGGAGGCCTTACACTTTCTGAGGAGTGAATGTGATGTGTGGTGATGGAAGGCAGGGGGTATGCAGGAGGAGGACAGGAGGGGGAACTGTGCTTGATATGTAAAACTGAATAAAAATATTAAAATAAAAAATAAACAAACAAACAAACAAAACAAAGGAGGAGATCATTCACTGGCTGTGTCAATATCATGGTTTTCAAAGACCGGTAGGATGCAAGTGCGAGTGGGACCAGCAAAAATCCAAGTAGCTACGAGAATGGGCATGTGGCAGTTTACTATTTAGGGGGGCTCTATGCTAAACTGATGAGCAAAAAATGACAAGACTGTAGGCAGAGATAATAAAGAGAGGAAAAAATTCAATAATACCTACAACCTAGGAACTGGTCAAACAGAATAAATGCAAGCATTAGCGCCAAAACACAAATCGGTTAGGGTACTGGGTTGTGGATACACATGGGAAATGTGGGAGAAGTAGGGAAAGCGGTCTCCGAAAAGCTCAGGGAGCAGCTAGCTAGCTTTCTGTCGCATGCAATATCAGCATTACAACATTCATGGGTGATTACCTTTATGTCTTTATAGGTACATTCAGGAAGGTCATTAGAACACTACAGATATGCAAGCAGTGTTGGCCAGGATCTGCTGTGCTTATGAGTATACAGTACTGTCATGGGGGTGGGGTATTATTACATCCATATATATCAGAAAGTAGTTACTGAAGATGGGCTAAATGAATCATTTGATTAAATATATTCCGGGTGAAAATTGAATTCTGCTCTCCAGAAACATTCACAGTCCCAAAATGTATGAAACACTATATACATAAACTGACAGACAGGGGATGTATAACAAAGATAAAAACATATGTTGTGTTTGGGTAATACTTCTCTTCTCAATTACATTTAGAAACACCAATCAGATCTCATAAGGTTTTGGAGTTATGCATCACGGATGGCACCCGAGTGTCCTTATTGCACCTTTTTTTTATATTTTAGAAGGCAACGTGTGAACTGCAGAGTTGTAGCATTTCTAGACCTACATCTTAAGGCTTTTTGGACCATGTTTTTGAAATACAGAGACCTCCTTTTCAAATAAAAAAAGACAGTAAGTTGCATTTATTGAAAGGATTATTCTGTTCAGGGCAACATTCTACATCTGTTTTTAGTCTGTTTTATCAGTGTAGCCACAGGATGAGCTAGGCATTTTCAAGGTGAAAAGAATGAAGGAATTGAGAACATTCTGTGAAGATGTGGTAGACAGAAGTAAAGTTTGGAGCCTCCTTGTCTAATTTGTTTTCTGTTAATTTCTGCCAGAGGCAAAAACATTTAAGGGTTTTTAAGGCCTCTGAAACCAAGCTAATTAGAGTGAGCTTGACCTAGAATGCTTCAACTGCTCCATAATCTTCCGGCAGTGGAAAGCGGAAACTTGCGGAAATTTTTAGGCCTTTTGGTTTTTCAGTAATTGGGTCTCCAGGCACTTACATTAGGGCCACCCCTTTGTCTGTAAAGGAAGTAGCTATATATGCATAGCCATGAAGAGTCGATTCATGCAGACAGCCTCTACATTCTTATCTGAATGAATCATGAGGCCATTGGAGATTGTCAATCACAAGAAATATTCCCATGGAGAGTTATGCCAAGGGCACCGCCAATGTGGCCATTCTCACACTGCCCTAATCAGTGGAGCAGTAGCAAGGCATGTTTCGTTTGGCTTGTAGCATGGAGGACTCCTGTAGAATGTAGGAAATGGATCAACGGTCTTGTACTATTAAATGAGGAGAGACTTGGGACCTGATAAATACCTGCGTGAGCTGATGTAAAACAGGTCTGGCCCTCTAACTAGCTGATT
This sequence comes from Ellobius talpinus, assembly GCA_001685095.1. NCBI lineage: Eukaryota > Metazoa > Chordata > Mammalia > Rodentia > Cricetidae > Ellobius > Ellobius talpinus. The sequence continues at coordinate 14,550 of LOJH01005603.1, read as the reverse complement.
CTATTATCTCTGGTACTATGGTTGGCATTTTGCAAATGTATTTATTCATGACAAGGTACATTACAGAGAATACAGATGTGAAGGTGTAGTAATTCATTCAGGAAAAAAAAATAAACCCCACCCCAAGCTGTTGATAATTGTCTGGAGCTTAATTTCTCTCTCCACTCTTCTGTTGTCTAAAGTGAAACTGACAGTTGCTCTGAGTAGCAGTCTCGCCCTCCTTTCGTCAAAGCCATGCAGATCCCCGCATCTCCTACTTCCGGCTCATTTCACACAAAGGCTTAAAAGACACATTTCCCTGCCACATCTTGGTGCCCTGCTCACCTTGTATTGCCACACTTTTCAAAAGTCATTATCTCCCATGGAAACAAATTAATCAGAAACTGATTGCAATGTACCCGAGGTTCACGCTACGTTCCCACAGCCATCTCTTCATAGTTCTAGCATAAATAGACTGAAATTTATATCCAATTAGATGGGGGGAGTCTAGGGTTGGAAGAAAATTTCCACTTACTCAGTATGCAGGGTCTGCTGATGCCTGAGAGACCGATGTAGCTGCCATTTGTTAGAATTTTACCTTGTTTAATTTCCACTCAGACACTTCTAATTTGCGCAGAGCCTAGGGAATGACTTAAGACAGGAAAATTAATTGGAGCACAGATTTTTCAAAAGAAAAACTAAAGATAAAGCTGTTTACTTCTCGTTGTGTCATGTCTGTTTAATGAAACTACTCTGCTCCTCTGACGCCTTCTAAAACATAATATTCCGATCAAACTGAAGTTTACAAGGATGTGTGTTCCATAACTCGAGTGATCTGATCCAAATATTCAGCTGTGTGTGTTGGCCACCCTTAAGAATCGCAAATTAGTTTCAGCCCAGACTGAGTAAAATGAATTTGTGTCTTTGAAGAAAGGGGAATGCAAGACATATTGTATAGTCAGTGGGGAACTTTGATCACATAGAGTCTAATCATTTCCGTTCAAAACATCTCATCTAGAATGAGAACATTAAATCACTATGTTTCCATGGGATCTAATAGTGATTAGTTTAAATGAATCAAAATTACTGTTAAGAATTGATTATTATGAGGAGAAATTTAAGAGCGTTTCAGAAAATTAATGTAACAAATGTTATTATTCTGCCCAGAGGAGGGGAAGGTTTACTAAATCTTGTAGTTTTATACAAACTCACAACCTTCTTTTAATAAATTATATCTATTTTTAAAATCAGTTTATTTATTTAGGTGTGCATGTAAGTGTGTGTACCTGCATGTCATGGTGCACCTGTGGATGTCAGAAGAAATAAAAAGGCATCTGATCTCTCTACCATTGTAGGTCGTGGGGATTGAGCTCAGATCAACAGAACTGGCCAAATAGCACTGTTCTTTGTTCCATCATACGGACAACTGGAGATTTTGGCTGGTAGTTCTCAAGTTTCCATGTGCATCTGATTTGCCTGGAGACCCTGTTAAAATGCAGATTTGTACTCAGTAGATCTGAGAGATCACATTTCACATGGGATGTCTCCTGAGATCAACATTTCTAGTTCTCAGTCCAGCCACACTTTTAGTGGTGACAATAGAGAGTCTTTGAAACATAATTGTGTAAATAAATGGCCACAGTGTTAATGTACTTAATATTGTATGTAGCTTATTAATGGCCTACTATGGTTGTGTAATTCATTCACTTGATGCACTCAAGCAGTCTTAAAAGTATTTAAAAAGTATTAATAAAAGAGATAAAATATTTCAGGAGGTGGTGGCACATGCCTTTTATCACAGAACTCCGGAAGCAGAGGTGGGTATATCTTTGTGAATTTGAGGACAGAGTCATCTACAAAGTGAGTCCCATGACAGCCAGGGCTGTTCACAGAGAAACCATGTGTCAAAAAAAACAAAAACAAAGAAACAAAAAAACAAGAGATAAAATTCATGCAGACATGTGCTCTAGTCTTGCCCAACAAAAATTAGTTGTTTACTGATTAGTATATAATATATAATTATATACATATTATGTATGTATATATAATACTTTTTGTATTTTTGCATTTATGCTTTGCATTATTTATGGAGTGCTTTTATATCATTTATGTCACTTGATCATCAACATCTCTGAGATGCAGGTCACGTATGTGCTTTATTCTTGTTTGTCCTGTCTGATTTTGTGTGTCATCTTGAGAGAAGCTAGAGTCATCAGAGAGGAAGTAGCCTCAGGTCGGGAAATGCCTCCTTGAGATTCGACTGTAATGCATGTTCTCAATAAATTATCAAAGTGGGAGGGCCCATCCCATGGTGAATGGTGCCATCCCCGGGGTGGTGGTCCTGGGTTCTATAAAAAAGCAGGATGAGCAAGCCAGGGGAAGCAAGCTGATAAGCAGCTCTCCTCTTTGACCTCTGCCTCAGCTCCTGCCTCCAGGTTCCAGCCCTGCTTGGGTTCTTGTTCTGACTTGTTCATTGATGGACTATGATCTCAAAATGTAGGCCATAGGCAGAGTTTTCCTGTCCAGATCACCCATTCCCAAATAACTGACTCAGAAGCTGAATACGAATATAAATGCTTGGTTGATAGCTCGGGCTTGTTACTAGCTAATTCTTACACTTAAATTAACCCATATTTCTTATCTATGCATTTGCTACATGGCTCAATGCTTGCTACCTCATTTTTTACATGTTCTGCTTCCTTGCAGGCTGCCTGACATCTCCTCTGACTCCGTTCTTCTTCATCTCATCATTCTCAGTATGGCTTTTCCACATAACTTTTTCAGTTATTGGCAAGTATACAGAAGGATTATTGCACAGCAGTAAGACAAATAAATAAAACCTTTCCTCCTCAACTTTCGTTTTGGTCATGGTGTTTTTGCACAGCAATAGAAACCCTAACTAAGATAATGTTCATAGTGAATATGTCACTTGAATTACTCACACTAATACTTAATAAGACAGCCACAATACATGCCTGTGTCTTTCTTGTTACTTATGAAACAACAGTTACAGTTCAAATAGACCATTGGTATCAGCCAGCCACAATGGAAAAACAAATTGTCTTGGGAAAACAAATAGCACCACCACCACCACCAATAATAAAATACCACTAACCAACTCTATTCCAAAGCAATGGAGAAAAAACTTTAAGGTATTTCACTGCTTGATTTTAAAGTTTTATTTTATTTTGATTTTCTTTTTCTAGGCTGATTTTGGCTCACAGTGACAATTGAGAACCATTACCATTATGGTTCCAGTACATTATACCCCAACACAGAAATTCTACTCAGCTATAAGATGTCTTTGACTCTATCTTTTAAAATAAAATCTTAGTTATAAATGAATATATATTTATTGCTCAATTATGATTTGACAGTTATTTACTATATCTTATCCTGAAGGTAGATTTATATGTTTTTAAAGATAACTTTCCTTCACACAGAGTCTTTTACTTTGCCCAGTATACCTGCTCCATATGGCACTAGTATTTCAGAAGATACCAGGCTGAATAGCTCCAGTTCTGGTAGGGATTTTATTATGGTACATGTCTGCGCCCTTCTGTTTGCCTTCATCCTACTCCCTTTCCTCCTGTGACTGCTAAGACCTCAAAAAGGAGATTCATACAAAATCTGCTTACATGTAAACTGGATTATATAGTTTTTATTTTTTAATTATATTTTTTAATTTTATTTTACATTCCATCCACAGGTCTTCCCCTACCCTTCCCCCACCCTACTGCCTCCACCTTAGCCCACCCCTCATCAACTCCTCCCAAGGGGTAAGGACTCCCATGGGAAGTCAACAAAATCTGGCACATTAAGTTGCAGTGGAACCAAGCCCTTCCCCACTAAATTAAGGCTGGGCATGGCATCCCACCGTAGGGAATGGACTCCAATAAGCTAGGTCATGCACGAGGGATAGATCCTGGTCCTACTGCCATCTGTCTCACGGATAGTCCAAGCTTCATCACTGTCTCACACAGCTGGAGAAACTAAGTCATTTCCATGGAGGCTCCACAACTGTTGGTCTAGATTTCATGAGTTTCCACGAGCTTGGTTCAGCTGTCTCTGTAGATTTCTCCATCATGATCTTGGCTTCCCTTGCACATATACTCCCTTCTCTTTCTCTTCTACTGTATTCCTAGAGCTTGGCCTGGTGTTCGGCTGTGGATCTGTGCATCTGCTTCCATCAGTTACTGGTTGAAGGCTCTATAATGATAGTTGGGGTATTCACCAATCTGATTATAGGGGAAGCCCAGTTCAGGTTCCCTCTCCACTATTGCTAGGAGTCTTAGCTGGGACTAATCCTTGTGAAATTCTTGGGAATTTCCCTAGCACCAGGTTTCTCCCAAACCCCATAGTGGTTCTCTCTGTCAAGATCTCTCTTACAATTCTTTCCCAATTTTTCCATTTCCCTCCTTGACCATCCTGTTCCCTAACGTTCTCATCTCCCAACCCTCCCCATTACCATTCCCCTTGCCCTCAGTTTACCCAGTAGATCTAATTTAATTCCCCTTCCCTGGGTCATCCATGTCTCTTCTTAGGTTCTTCCTTGTTACCTAGCTTCTCTGACGCTGTGAATTGTAGTTTGTTTATCCTTTGTTTTGCATCTAATATCTGCTTACAGGTGAGTACATATGGTGTTTTTCTTTCTGAGTCTGGATTATCTCTCTCAGGATGTTTTTTTTTTCTAATTCCATCCATTTGACTGCAAAATTCATGATGTCATTTTTTTATTCAGCTGAGTAACAGTCCATTGTATAAATGTACCACATATTCTTTATCCATTCTTCATTAGAGGGGTACCTAGGTTGTTTCCAGGTTCTGGCAATTATGAATAAAAGTTGCTATGAATATTGTTGAGCAAGTATTCTTGTGGTATGATTGAGTATCCTTTTTGTATATGCCCAGGAATGGCATAGCTGGATCTTGAGGTAGATTGATTCCTAATTTTCTGATAAATTGCCATACTGATGTTGTATGAGGAGAGCGGGTCCTTGTTTGTTCCAGCTGCCCAGCTAGCTTACACCTGAAATAACCACACAGAATCTTTATTAATTAAAACACTGCTTGGCCATTAGCTCTAGCCTCCTATTGGCTAACCTATTGGTTATCTTGATTTAACTCATTTCTAATAATCTGTATGTCACCACGAGGTCATGGCTTACCGGGAAAGATTCAGTATGTCTGACCTGGCGGCTGCGTGACAGCTCTCCAACTCTGCTTTCTTCCTCCCAGAATTCAGTTCTGTCTTCTCTGCCTACCTAAGTTCTGCCCTATCAGGCCAAGCAGTTTCTTTATTGATTAACCAATGAAAGCAATACATAAAGAGAAGGAGCTCCTACACCAATATTGATTTCCAAAGTGGCTATACAAGTTTACACTCCCATCAGTAGTAGAAGAGTGATCCCCTGACTCCATATCCTCTCCAACATAAGCTGCTTTCAGTATTTTTTATCTTAGTCATGTGACAGGTATAAGATAGTATCTCAGAGTCATTTTCATATGAATTTCCCTGATAATTAAGGATGTTGATCAGTTCCTTATATGTCTTTTGGCCATTTGAGATTCTTCTGCTGAGAATTCTCTTTCACTCTGCACCCCATTTTTTAATTGGTTTGTTTTGTATTTTGATGTCTAGTTTCTTGAGTTCTTTATTTTTTCAAGGAACTGGTCTCATTAAATTTAGATATTCCTTTATCAGGGTAAGTTCTCAGTATTAAGTTTCTTAAGAGACAAAACTTAATAAACATAGGTCGTAGAAGCTAAAATTTCCTTTCTATTTTCTATAGGTGTTATAAGATTGAAAGGGGGACTTAATAAAGTTCTTACCCTGGTATCCTGTTCATCATCTCACAATGTTGCATAAGACAAGAAGAAAAATGGAATATGAAAACTCAGATCAAGGAGAGGCAAGGGTGGGGTACGAGAAGGGGTGGGGGAGGGAACTGCAGATGGAACATATATTGAAATTTAAAGGAATTAAAATAAAAAATAAAAATATAAGAATAAACAAATGTGCAATAGAAATATAATAAGAAAACAGAAGGAATTAATAAATAAATATTCAAAATTAAAAAAATAAAGAAAACTTAGATCAAACTATATGAATGGTTACCTTTCGACAGTAATCCTTGATTATCTGATTGTGTGTGCCCTTAGTGTATTTTCAATAATACTGCCCCTTTTGGAAGCATCCTCGTTCTGAGTGATGTCACTACTTCATTGATGGGTTTATGTCTTTTCAGAGGAGGCAGAGTTTGCAGGACAAGCCCTGAATTTTCAGCACAGCTCACAGCGTGTCTTCCTGGATAATATGTAGATAGCCTCCTCCATAGAGGCTGTTACTGTGCTCAGGAGGTGATGAGACTTTCTTCTGTTCTATTAGTTGTTCTGTTTGGATTTGGAGACTTATTTGCTTATTTATTTTTGTAGTGTGGCACTACTTCATTATAGAGCAAAGTATGTCATTTGTGACTGATATTAAATGATAATTGTAGTGCTTTGGTTTGTCTCAATTGGAACTGATGTTTTTTTAAACTCCCCAAGAGCACTAGGTATCAGTGTTAGAGCCAATTACTCATGTGATCTTTCAGACTTCATTCTGATTCAATGAGTCAGCCATTTTGTGTGAGTGTATGTGATACAGAATCTCTTGCTCTGTGTGTCACACTGGCCTCAAACTAATAATGACCCTGTCTCCACCTCCTGAGTGCTAGGATTATTACCATCCCTACTTTCACTTGATTGAAAGAAAAGATCTTTGTAGTGAGTCTGTGGATCAAATTTTAATGCTGATTTCATCACTTAAAAGTCAAAATTGGTGTATATTGTAATTGTTTAGAAATGAGCACTAAAGAGAAAGTTAACAGAATTTGGAGACAGGTGATTTTTTTTCCAGTCTCAAAGAATTTGTCTTTTAGTAAGAGTTTACTTCAAAGTAAAACCACATCCAAGCCAACTAAGGCTCAATTTGCTATAAGGAGTTAAATAGTTTTTCTAGAATGAGTAAAGAGGTGAGCCACACACAGCAGCTTATTTTCTATTCTTGTAGATTCACTCCATATTATGATTTTCTTTGCAAGGGTTTGAGATCTGTGGACTTCATGGAGACAATCTCTTTGACTTCTGATTTCTGGAAGAGTTTGGTCAATAAGATTTCATAGTAAAAGATGAGAGGGAGGAATGGGTAAGTTAATAAGCTATAGTCAATGTCCCCTGCTCTGGGTGTTATCTTTAAATTAAATGCTTTTAGAAATGAAAGGTCCCTACTTCTGTCAGAATTACTTTCTCATCAGTATTCCCTCTGGCTAGATGCCAATGTTCTCTTCCTCTTGTTTTCTGATCTGGGGAGGGTGCTGTTCTTTAGCTGCTACTCTCATGGCTCTACACTAACTCTTGCCATCTGGACAGGGATTCTGAATGTTTATCTAGTGAACTAGCAAGATAGATTGTGGTGAATGGAATATCTATGTTTTTTTCCTCTATGTTTGAGGGGCAAAAAGAAGATAAATTATGCCTGGATTCCTACAATTTACAAACTGGGCTTACAGTACCTGACAGATAATAAGAGTGATGAGCAACAGCAAGCAGTAAGACAACATAGTATGTATACCATTCAGAGTTGATATTTGGATGATGCACATTAAAACAATGAACAATGAAGTTGATTGCAAGTGGTTCACAATCTGACGGAGTAGGGATGCACATGTGTAAGGATTTTTAATATTGCTCTAGCTACTTTAAGATTGTTTGAATAAACTGATTACCCGGTAAACTTGTTTTTCCACATCAAAATTGTGTACCAGAATTTTAATGCAATGATTGTCTTTCAATTCATTGTGTTTCAGGGTTTGTGAGCATTTCAGACTAACTTTGAAGCTTATTATGTTCAATCAACAGGACTCAATTTGGTTTAATGTTCATCGCAGGAAGCCATCCACTTACAAGCATACTGTCTGTGTGCTCAGTAAAGAAAAAGAATAAGAATCATAGGTACAATATAAAGCACATTGTAGCTAACTAAGGACTAAATTCTATGTATAAGGCAATTAATGTTTACCTAATTTCATTTTTTCACTCAAAACTTGTTCAAATTGTATTCTGGCATTTTAGATCATAAAATAAGGCTTAAATAGTTTCAATAACTTGAAAAAAATATTTAATTAGTATCAAACAGGGCATTGGTACTGAAACTTTTCTAGCTCCAAAGTTCACACTATCAATAATCACAGCAAAACGCTTCTCTAAACTTTTCAGTGGCCCAAGTATATCTTATGTTCCTTTATGGGGTGGTCAAAAACGTTGAGAGTTCCTAATGAAAGTAGGAATGGTTACTGAAAATTAACAAGTGCTTATTTCTCAACAGCATCATGTTCAGATAACTGGCAGTTTTGTCATGACTATCAAACATGTAGTTTAAGCATGAGCAGGAGAAGATGTAGGGACATAGAGAAATAACATATGTGAGAAGAGACGGAGTAAATAACTGTTGGTAATTTATGACTTAAAGGTATTATTTTGAGAGAAATTTGATATTATTTGGTACATTGTCTTCCAAGAAACATTAAATGAGATGATCACCTTGACAAACACGGCGACTTCTCAGCCAACACTGGGAAGAATATGTGAAGTCCTCAGTATACAAGAAGAGTTATTAGGAAAAGATTTCCTACCATGAACCCAGTAAAACATAAAACATTAGAGTTTAATGACCTTGACAAAAATATTAAGATTGCATTCTTAATGTGAGAACAAATATCAAAACTCATTATGTTTGATGTTTTATTTAAAGAAGGCCAGTATCTAAATGTAGCCATGGTCTAATTTGTAGCATGAATAAAAAGAAATGAAAAGCTTTTGCTCCTTTCATAGCTTAAAAGGAAATATTTTTGTTAAAGCATTCAAAGACTTTGCCAGTTTTTCTTTGATACTGTGATTTAAAAACCACTCCTTTGCAGTACCTACTACCTCAGCATTAATGTCAGTTGCCTTTTTCTGCAGCCGTTAGTTAAGTTAGAGTTCTACCTCATTTGAGTTTTCAGTGGCTCTGTAATTAAAGACAATGGATGAATTCAACAACCCACTTGAAGATTTCATGAATTCCCTTATCTTCTTAAAACTTGATACTTCACTTAAATTAATTTGAATCCCACTTACATTTTGTGGATATCCACTAACCTTGTAGGAGAGCTAGATCTATAGAGACAGTGCTGCGTACGGGAGATGGGAGACATTATCAAGAACAGAACATATACAAATAGACACTAATTTTTTAACTGGTCAGTTGTTAGTGGCTATTTTTATGTACAACATGTTTTTCCTTGTACTTTATTGTTACTATAAGGATTTTAGCCCCTTTTTGCTAATAATATTTCTATTGAGTAAATACTTGTTACAAATTAAACAAATTCACAAATATTCATTGAGCTCCTATTATTTGTATGGCAGATATGCCCACATATGTATGTATGTATGTATGTTTAGCATGAAGTTATTCATGTATACAAATGATGACTGATATAGAAACTTCACATTATGTCAAACTCTGAAAAAGAAACATTAATTTTACTGTTTAGCAATGTTTGCAATTTTTGTTTTATTGTTTTAAATTAAAATACATTTTATTCAAAATATAATTATATCTCTTTCCTCCCTTCTATTTCCTCTCTTTAACCCAACCTTTCCATGGTTCTTCCTTACAAACCCCCACCATGGTGCTCCAGTTTGAAATTGACAGACTCTTTTTCTTTGATTATTGTTTCACACACACACACAAACACACACACTACATACACACATACTACATACACACAAATATATATATATATAAAACCTGTTGAGCTTGATTTGTTGTCTGTGTGTTTCAAGAATGACCACTCTGGATTTCCAATCCTGAGCTTATATAATGAACAGTACTCTATTTTTATATCATTCCTGTTAGTTTTTTAAAATTTATTGCCTATAATATTGAGGTCAGATCATTGATGTCAGTATTGGGTAAACATAGACTTTTTACATTTGTTTAAACACAAATCCTAAGGAGATTTTAACTTGTTACAACTAGTAGAATTTGATCAATTACACATACTTTGCTTTCCTTTTCCATTGCCTAAGTTCAATTTAAAATCTTTTAAAATTCTTCTGAATGCAATTGCTTACTTGATATCTGAAGAACCACACTTGCCGAAGGGAATTGAGATCTTTCATTTCATTTAGAGATATCAAAGTGAAAATTTTAGCAACCAAATTGCAAATACATTCTAGAAATGTGTTCATTTATTTATTTTTTCTTGCCTTTTTTAAAGGACAAAGATGCTTATGTCTGAGGATGTACACAGCCATACACACATTTGTAACACAGGCATGACTGCCAAGGAACATTTTAAATGAAGACACTGACAGGCTAATTTACTATTTCAATTCTCAGCCTAGCCTTGTGTTGTCCTAAGCCATATTCTCTATTCTATAATCAGCCATGCACCTAAAGTCATCTTTCACTTGCACTGGACAGATTCCCCGATTCTCATTCCTGCCAGCTCCTAAGAGACCAGCAAATTGTGCTTTTGTATTCTAAACAGAAGATGGTAAATACATGGAGAGAAGGAAGACAGTAGAGTGAAGATCACTTCCAAGGATGAGTCAAGTCCCTACTGGATGTTTAATCATCTTGACTTTGGCATCTGAGTAGAGTAGCCACTTCCCTGTCACTTTACTACCGAAAGAATATCTAAGGAATTACATTTATTGTGTAAATTAGTAATTCTTTTAAATATCCTTCTGTCTAGGAATAAAGAGAAAAGAACCAAGAAAGGATTTTTGTCTTCTTATTTTTTTTTCTGAAAAGGTAATTTATGTCACTTCTATTAACCTAAGTAACAAGGGAAACTAGATTTATCTAATGGGGTTGTAAGTGGAACATTATCCATAATAAAACACGGTGCTGAGATGTATTGTTACAATCCATGTCTGTTTTTATGTCAATAACAAACTGTTTTTATTACTATAGCTTTATAGTAGAGCTGGAGGTCAAGGATGATGATACCTGCAAAATTTTCTTTATTATACAGGATTGTTTTAGCTATCCTGATTTTTTTTGTTTTTCCATATGAAGTTGAGAATTGTTCTTTAGAGGTCTGTGAAGAATTGTGTTAGGATTTTGATAGGGATTGTAGATTGCTTTTGGTAATAGTGCCATTTTTACTATGTTAATAATACTGATCCATGAGCATTGGACAACTTTCCGTTTTCTGATCTCTTCCTCAAGAGAGGATGTGGAGGAAGGCGAACACTCCTCCATTGTTGGTGGTAGTGTAAACTTGTACATACAGCCAGTTTCGAAATCAGTATGGTGATTTCTCAGAAAATTGAGAATCAATCTACCTCAAGACCCAGCAATACCACTCTTTGGCATATACCCAAAGGAGGCACAACCATACCACAACGACATTTCCTCAACTATTTTCACAGCAGCATTATTCATAATAGCCAGAACCTGGAAACAACCCAGATGCCCCTCACCAAAAAATGGATAAAGAAAATGTAGTACATTTATGCAATGGAGTATTACTCAGCTGATACAAAAGACAATGACATCTTGAAATTCACAGGCAAATGGCTGAAAGTAGGGGAAAAAAAACTATCTTGTATGAGATAACTCAGATCCAGAAAGGCAAGCATAGCAGGTACTCACTCATGAGTGAATATTAGATGTAGAACAAAGGATAACCAGGCTACAATCTATAACCCCAGAGAAACTAGGTAAAAAGGAGGAGGACCCTAAAAGGGACACACATGGGGGGGTCCCAGGAAGGGGAAATAGTTAAACTCTCCTGGGAAAACTGGAAGTGGGTAAAAGTGGGAGGATGGGAACATGAGGGATTGAGATTAATGAAAGAGATATCTTGATAGAGGGAGCTCTTATGGGGTTAGGGATAAACCTGGTGCTATGGAAATTCCAAGGAATCTACAAGGATGACCCTACGTGACACTTCAGGCCCTAAGTTTATACACATGACCACTGCAGGCCCTGAGCTAATTCACTTGATACCATGGGCCCTAAGCTTATTCACATGGCACTGCAAGCCCTAAGCTTTCTGTGGTTTTGGCAGGAGATGTTAGTGATAGGTGAATTTGTCAAGTGAACTGTTAGAGTGAGAGAGACCAAGGAAGGTGAGAGACAGATAGATGCCTTTATAACTTAATCCCAGAAGGATCAAGCATTATTTCATTATTTGGGGCAGATTATGATTATCAAAAACAAGTTACTAAGTCCAGACCACAATTCAGGGAAGGGAATTATGTAAACCTATTATTACCAATAGGTAGGACCAAAGGGATTTATTTTAGCAACTTCCTTTCATAATTTAGGATAAAAATTAAAATACAAAAATAGAAAAATGAAATAGAAGAGAAAATGCCAAATATTAAAAATAGGTGATACAACTCAGTAGCTAGGTAACAAACCTTTATAAAAAGGAAAAGAGAGGCAGGTGAGCTAGCTTAGAGGGTAAAATTGCGTGACACAACTTGAGTTACAACATTAAAATTCAAGCTAAAGGTTTTCTATGGTTGTGTGTTCCTGTAATTCCAGTGTCCCTAAATAAGCAGGAGAATTGCTAGGAAGCCCGTAGTCAACTCGTCTGGAGTGCACAGTATGTCAGGAAAAACTGCTTTGGGTGAAGAAGAGAACTGAGCCTAGAATGCTATTTTCATGAATGCTCACACACACATACACGTACACACACTCACAAACACACAACAATAATAATAAAATAACAAAGACATTTTTAAAAAGAGAGGAAAAAAAGAAGTGATGAAAAATACGAACCCACAAAAAACTATGACTTAAGAAAAAAATATCTGAATTGAGGAGTAAGGGAGTTAAGAATCCACTATACTTTTCTAGAGAATAGTAAACAAAGTATTAAAATCATCACCAAGTGCATACTACTTGCATTATTATTTAAAATTTTATTTAACTTACTTTCTAAAATTTCCATTTATCATAGCAATAAGTCCTGAATTCATAATACCAGCAATTTTTTCTTTGTACTTCAAAATTATTGAGGTTTTTTGCTTGTTCTGTGTGTGCATGTATTTGTCTTTGTGCTTATGTAAACTTATCAATGTGCTCCCAAAACCTTAGTTTGGAGATCTCAGTGTTAAGCATTCCACGCCCCTGTAAGCACTTGCACAGCTATACCAAAAGGGCACACTAAGCATTAGATGATTATAACAAAGACCAAGAAGGGGTAACGAAGGGAAAAGTGCAGAAGAACCCCTTGTATTGAACTAGTTTTATATTATAGCTCCTGAGTCAAGACATTATCATGTGCAAAAGTTAGCATAATGAACATGGGGATATCATTTTACTTAGATGAGCTTTGTGGACATGGCTCCACTCCATATACTTGTCAAACATGGGAACTAATTACCAAGAACTTTGTTTGCTGTTTGACATAGTTCTATGAAAATGAATAGTGTGGCTGAAGTCTGAAGTCGATTGAGATGTCTATTCTTCTATTGCAGACCGAGCACTTAACGTGATAGCAACAGACATACAGATGCTGCTATTAATAGCCGTTGGCAGATGCTACATTCTCATCCAGTTAATAGGTGACCCTGCAACCATTTGTCACACAGTATCCTTTTCTGAGCTGACATTTGCATACCTAATAATTTACATAATTAGGTTATAAATAGTTCTCTGGTGGTAAGTTTTAAAGGTATATGAATGTCAACTTACAATTTTCTTATTAAAATTAATTCTAAACAAAATTGAACTAATTAGGTACAGTTATAAGAAAGATATAATTCTTGGGTAAAATCAGCATGCCATTCAAAACTTTCCAATAGTTAGGAGAAAAGTTGTTGAATACAAAAAGTTGTTTAACTATAGACCTGGATAACAAATATATTGATACAAAGTTACATAAATGTAACACTTATTTGACATGGATACTGTTGTTATTTAAAAAATAGAGATATAGTGGAAGAAAACATTTGAGTCAGAACCAGAAGCTCTAATTTTCACCGTTTTTGTTTTCTTTTTTTAAAAAATTAAAAGCTATTTGGCTGTTTAAAAATAAAGGCAAGGTCTTTTTAAAATTTAATAATGACATATTGTTCAGAGCCAGTAACCTGAAAATGTTGGCAATTAGAATTGGTGAAATGTAAGATAAAATAATGAATTTTTCTTCTTTTCTCATATTTTTGGGGGTGTTGAGACAGGATTTTTTTTATGTAGCCCTAGCTGTGTAGACCAGGCTGGCCTCGAACTCACAGAGATCTGCCTGCCTCTACATCCCATGTGATGAGATTAGAAGTGTGTGCCAATAACACCTGGCATGAATTCTTGATATGAAATTTGTGTATATTAGAAATATCTGAAACTACACCCATAATATCCCACCAGCATGACTACCAAAACATCAATTGAGCAAGGGTAACAACAATAATCATGCCAAAGTGGATAGGGGAAAAATCACAAGGCCTCCATCCTACTTAAAAATATATAGTTTTGATTCTACTGCATGGACTGGCCTTGTGGGAGCCTAGTCTGTTTAGATG